>CM053030.1:161409900-161569900 GCA_028564925.1 Lithobates sylvaticus
CTATTGCACTGCTCCCTCATTGGCTGGATCAGCATGGCATCACTTCCTTGCTGGCTGGATCAGCAAGGTGTACCTCTATTCATGCATTACAACACATGTAGAAGCTCAGAGCAGCAGATATTAGCAGGACCGCTCTATTCTCCCTTGCTGTCTAATTGGGAAGTCTTTGCTATGGTTGCGTGTTGGTAAGACCTCCTGTGGGGTGTATTTTTTTTTTTTTTTTTTTTTCTACAGCCTTTATTTTGCATCTCAAAATCCTAAATAGACAACATTATCAGAAAAGCTAATCCTATAAGAAAAATGTCTCCACAAACAAATGGTTGCCTCAAAGTATTTTTTTTTTTTTTTTTTTTTAAGTTCTAAAAAACTTTGTCATAACATTCCTATGTCCTTATTAATTTGATATTTAGTCAAATGTTCTGTAGTTAGATGTTTGTGAATTCAGTTTCCCAGAACGAATAGAAAGTTAAAAAGTGAAGCTTCAGTTTACATACCCAATGGAAAAAAAGCCTTCTGCAGTAAAGTCTATACTAATCTGATTTTGCCAGCTACTCTAAAGAAGGGGCTTGGTTGCTTGAGTGATTTTTAGACTACATAAACATATCTTGTCCGAAATTGTTCATAAAACAATGGCAGCCTATTGGTGTGACCAACAAAATTGGAAATTCATTCAATCCTGGAGGATGGTAAACTCTCAGCTCAGTCTTTTAGTTTTATTTCATGAAGTCAGTACCTATTTTGTAGCCAAGGTTTTTTTTTTTCCGGGAATCTGTTCAGTCCTGAGTCCATAGGACAGTATTGGAATTTGACACTCAGGCTAGCATGCCAGCTCTGATAGAGCAATATTAAGTAAATAAAATAAATTAAGTAGTCTTTGAGAGCTAAGGATTCACTAATATAAGAATGCAAATATTACAGATGCCCATTGCTCATTTATTCTCTATTCCTTCTATACAGGGTAACTGATAAGAATTTTTCTTCTGTGCTTTGGAGTGTAGAAACAGTACAATTTCCAACCCAATATATAACTAAATTAGCTTTTTATTTCTTCATAAAAGGAGAGGAAGGCTTCTCTGAAGCAGCACATGAATTTCAAGAACTTCCATTCTTCAAAGAAGACATTTTGACTGTGTTTGAAAGTAAGTTCACTTCATTAGCAATATCTGTCAGCATATATTGCCTTTACCCTTATATCATTTATTCTGTATTTCTAAAGTTCTTGTTCTTTTGATCCAGATGTTAATCAAGGACTATCTTGGTCATTCTACCAGAGCACACATTAAAATATACCACACAAAATAGGTCCGATCTTAACTTTGGATGGAAACTAGTAACTTGATTCTCCTATTTGCTTTTGACCTCTTGGTAATCCAGCAGGAAATATCTGCTGCTTTAATTTCTCACTTGGTCCAGATTCTCCTACAACTATGGTTCTTGAACTGTGGCTCATTGGATGCTATTGCTCCCACTAACGCCAACAATGGGTCACAATTCCTCCCAATGTCACCATTTTATAGCACACTATATCTTCAACTGATACCGATGGAGCACTATTCCTCCTACGAACAACAACAATGTGGCTTTATATATCCCCTACCTTGACCACAGGCACTAAAAAATGTTTTAATTTGACTACTAATCAACCCTGTAGCCACAGTCTGCCCCTTAAAGTCAGGTACAGGATCAAGCCTGATAAGTGCCAAACATTGTGCTGTAGTTTTTATTGTGGTATAGGGTGATAACTCATGGGTTCATTATTGAGAGTCCAGGCTGTTTTTTTTTAATAACAATGTGATGTGTTTTATGCATATTGCAACCTCTTTTTAGAACTACAAATAACAAATAGCTGTGTCCTGCCACCGAATGTCTATTCTGAATGGAGAATATATATATTTTTTCAGTTTTCTCTGGGTATAGTAAGTCCTGGATTAGGTCATAGAGTCTTAAGTTTTTCGAAGAGTCTAGGGAAGGATGAAGCCTCTGACCCTGTGTTCAGGTCTTACTGGTGGCCAGCAGGCTGACTGTGCAGGTGTGCACAGACTTTATTATCAAGGGTCTGGCTGTAGTTCAGAGCTCCACGCAGGAGACCCTTGCCCAGAGGCCAGGGCATGGGCAAGTACAGCATGGAGCTGTGAGGGAGCTGAGAGAGATGGAGAATATGAGTTCGGTAAGACAGCCTAGATGGCCAGACGGGGGCCAACGACACTGTCACTGATCTCTGCTCCCTGTGATCGGAGCAGAGATCAGTGATGTGTCACACACAGCCATGCCCCCCACAGTTAGAAAAACGCCCCCTAGGACACACTTCACCCCTACACTGCCACCAAGTGGTTAACCCCTTCACTGCCGGTGTCATTTACACAGGAATCGGTGCATTTTTATAGCACTAATTGCTGTATAAATGACAATGGTCCCAAAAATGTGTCAAATGTCCGATGTGTCCACCATAATGTCGCAGTCACGATAAAAATCACCGATCGCCACCATTACTAGTAAAAAAAATATATTAATAAAAATGCCATAAAACTATCCCCTATTTTGTAAACTCTATAACTTTTGCGCAAACCAATCAAACATTTTTTTTTTTTACCAAAAATTTTTCCTCTAAACTGAGGAAAAAAATAGTTTTTATATATATATATATATAATATATATATATATATATATATATATATATATATATATATATATATATATATATATATATTTTTGGGGGATATTTATTATAACAAAAAGTAAAACATTTTTTTGTTTTTTTTGTTTTATAGTGCAAAAAATAAAAACCAGAGGTGATCAAATACCACCAAAAGAAAGCTCTATTTGTGGGAAAAAAAGATGTAATTTTGTTTGGGAGCCACATCGCACGACCGTGCAATTGTTAAAGCGACGCAGTGCCGAATCGCAAAAAAGTGCTCTGGTCAGGAAGGGGGTAAATTCTTCTGGGGCTGAAGTGGTTAATGCACACAGAGCTCAATAGTGAAAAGTGGTATCATAGTATTGGCATTTGCATATCAACACATGTGATATAGCTTGTCTGGCGAGCTCATGAGTATGTTTGTGATCTACCCTAATGTATTTTTTTGCCAGTGCAGTAAAGTTGACGTCATTTGCACACCCCAATATTTTTAAAACAAAATCTAATCAACAAAGTTTCCCGATTTAGGCTGGGTTCACAGGTATGTGAATTGGATGCAGGGTCTCCCTGCATCCGATTCGCATGACAGATTAAGACCGGCTCTCTATGGAGCCGGTTCACATATCTCCATTGTGGCTGCGGAGTAGCTTGCACAGGAACGCTGTGCATCTTTTGGCTCCGTTTCAGGGCTGAATTCAGGCAAAAATTCAGCCCTGTTTCGGCCCTGAAACGGAGAACAGGAACGTATCGGATCCCTGCTGCGAGCCGCATCCGGCGGTGTGCACCCAGCTAAAAACTTGAAATTTGTGTGACTTTTATGTAATCTAGTAGGAGAGCTTCCATCCATCCAAAACAAATAAATACAGTGCCCTGAAAAAGTATTCACACCCCTTGAAATTTTTCACTTTTTGTCATGTTACAACCAAAAACGTAAATATATTTTATGTGATAGACCAACACAAAGTGGCAGGAAAATGATAAATGGTTTTCACATTTTTTTTATAAATAAATATGTTAAAAGTGTGGCGTGTATTTGTATTAAGCCCCCCTGAGTCAATACTTTGTAGAACCACCTTTCGCTGCAATTACAGCTGCAAATCTCTTTGGGTATGCCTCTACCAGCTTTGCACATCTAGAGTGAATTTTTTTGCCCATTCTTCTTTGCAAAATAACTCGAGCTCTGTCAGATTGGATGGAGAGCCTCTGTGAACAGCAATTTTCAAGTCCTGCCACAGATTCTTAATTGGATTTAGGTCTGGACTTTGACTGGGACATTCTAATACATGGATATGCTTTTGATATAAGCCATTCCCTTGTAGATCTGGTTGTATGTTAAGGCTGCATTCACACCTATGCATTTTTAGTGCTTTTTTTTGCAGATTTGCACTACAATCCATTTAACATGGTTTCCTATGGGAACATGTTCTGTAGTGCAAATCTGCAAAATGCACTAAAAATGGAAAGGTGTGAATCCAGCCTTAGGGTTGTTGTCCTGCTGGAAGGTGAACCTCTGCCCCAGTCTCAAGTCTTTTTCAGACTCTAACAGGTTTTCTTGTAAGATTGCATTGTATTTGGCTCCATCCATCTTCCCATCAACTCTGATCAGCTTCCCTGTCCCTGCTGAAGAAAAGCATCCCCACAACATGATGCTGCCACCACCATGTTTCACTGTGGGGATGGTTTGTTCAGGGTGATGTGCAGTGTTATTTTTCCGCCACACATAGCGTTTGCCTATTCTTTGCAAAATGGCTCAAGCTTTGTCAGATTGGATAGAGAGTGTCTGTGAAAAGCAATTTTCAAGTCTTGCACAGGTTCTCAATTGGATTTTGGTCTGGACTTAGAATGGCTCAAACACATGAATATGCTTTGATCTACACCATTCCATTGTAGCTCTGGCTGTTTGTTTAGGGTCGTAGTCCTGCTGAAAGGTGAACCTCTGCCCCAGTCTCAAGTCTTTTGCAGGCTCTAACAGGTTTTCTTCTAAGATTGCCCTGTATTTGGTTCCATCAATCTTTCTATCAACTCTGATCAGCTTCCCTGTCCCTGATGAAGAAAAGCATCCCCATGACATGATGCAACCACCACCATGTTTCATGGTGGGGGTGGTGTGTTCAGGGTGATGCCAAATATAGCATTTTGCTTTTAGGCCAAAAAGTGTAATTATGTTCTCATCTGACAAAAGCACTTTCTTCCACATGATTGCAGTTTGCAAGAAGCAATGCGGGGGACACAGCAAACGGGACTTCCTATGGCTTTCTTTAAACAATGGCTTTCTTCTTGCCACTCTTCCATAAAGTCCAGATTTGTGTAGTGCACAACTAATAGTTGTCCTGTGGACAGATTTTTCCCACCTGAGCTGTGGATCTCTGCAGCTCCTCCAGAGTTACCATGGGCCTCTTTGCTGCTTCTCTGAATAATGCTCTCCCTGCCCGGCCTGTCAGTTTAGGTGGACAGTCATGTCTTGGTAGGTTTGCATTTGTGCCATACTCCTTTCCATTTTCGGATGATGGATTGAACAGTGCTCCGTGAGATGTTCAAAGCTTCGGATATTTTTTTTTATAACCTAACCCTGCTTTAAACTTCTGTCTGGTGTGTTCCTTGGCCTTTATGCTGCTGCTTGTTCACTAAGGTTCTCTAACTAACTAACCTATGAGGGCTTCACAGAACAGCTGTATGTATACTGAGATTAAATTACACACAGGTGGACTTACTAATTAGGTGACTTTTGAAGGCAATGGGTTCCACTAGATTTTAGTTAGGGGTATCAGAGTAAAGGGGGCTGAATACAAATGCACGCTACACTTTTCAGATATTTGTAAAACATTTGGAAAGCCATTTATAATTTTTCCTTCCATTTCACAATTCTATGCCGCTTTGTGTTGGTCTATCACAGGGGTGCCGCAAGAGGCTTGCAAAGCCTCTTTTCCCGGCACTTGACTCCCTCCCCATCAGCAGAACAGCGCAGGGAAGTGTCGGTGAGACACTAATGCATTCCCGTCTCACAATTACCTACGCCGCACTTGCACTGAGGGGGAGGCACTGTGCCTCCACACATTATAAAACATGGGAAACATTGTTTGGTTCTCTGTAGCTGAGATTGTCAGCTCTTGTGATGGGGAAGAGATTGGGTGCAGGTTTGCTGGGGGGGGGGGGGTGGTCCCTGTTTCCAGGAGTAGGACTGTCATTGGCCACTGCTAAAGTCAATCGCAGTCCTGCTAGCCCTGTCCACCATCTGGAGGAAGGTGACTTGCTTGGTTGCCGCTACCAATCTCAGACACACAAGCCCACTGCTTTCAGAAAATGCCCCTGACTTGAGCTCATCATTGCACATTAATTCCTGATGCTTGTATGTGACATCACATACAAGCATGTGGACTGGATGCTAGAGGTTTCATTCACATGAAAAGTTATATAATAAAATATATAATTGTTAGGGTGTGTACTCACTTTTGTAAAATACTGAATTTCCTGGATTCTCCCCATGTCAGCCTACCATGGGTCAGCTCCGCCACCTCTTACCCCTCCAGGACCACCTTTTTCTTAGCCCATAAAGCCCCCCCCCCCCCCCCCCCCCTATATGGGCTGTCAAATTCCTAAGGAGGTGGGTTCCCTTGGTGCTGGGATAATGGAGGTTGCAGTATAAACTACTGTTTTTGCTGGGCTAAGGTTTATGAGCAGTATAAATTAATTGGTACCTTCTAGGCATTGTGCTGGCAGAATCCTTTTCTCCTGGGCAGGTTCGTGGCTTTTTGGTACCTGTAGTCTATGGCCATCCCAAGTGCAATCTCTCAAAAGCTCTGAGTCGTGCTGGTGACGTAGCAGAGGTTGGCCTGCTTCTCACATTGCCTGGCAACCGCCAGGATGCTCACCGCTTTTTTTTTTTTTTTATGTTAAACGAGAGCCCTCCTTCTGTCTCTTTACAGACAGAAGAGCCCAAAGCGGGATAAACGCCCGTAAAGAGGTTCCAAGACAGAATCCCAAGCTCAGAGGAGTAAAGAGGGGACAAGACATGACAGGTCGCAAAGTTGCCTGCAGCTGGATGATCACCCGTTGAGACGGCATTCCAGATCCCCCTCTACCTTGCCTCACTGTAGTCAACCAAGAGGGGGTAAGGCATCAAAAAGCCTCTAAAAAGAGCAAATCTGGCTGCAAACACAGAAGATCCTCTTCATCGTCTATAGCTTCATCACCAGCCCAAGCAGAGGAAAAGACCTGTTGGGTCTGCTCAGCCCAAGTCTTGCCAGGGAAACTGGTGTGTGCTTCAAGGAAGTGGCCCGAGAGAATACGTCGGATGCACGTCAGGTTGAGTCCTACATCAAAGTCTAGGAAGGATTGGGAAGCATTCCAAAGAGACCTGCTCGCCCTACACGGACATCTTCACCTGAAGAGTCTGAGCCGGAGGCGTCAGCTCGTTTTGACTCAGATGTTGAAAGACTCATTACTCAGTCGAGACTAAATCTGAATCGCATGCATTTTTTTTTTAGTTCCCCCCCCCCCCGGTGGGAAGAGTGAAAGAAGTGATGAAGTGGCAGGAAGAGGCCTCGCTCCCAAAGATGCAGCGGAAATATTACCCAGATTTAAAGAAGTCTATGCATTCCTTTCCTCTCATTTTTGAGATTCAGGAGGTGGTTGAGGATTAATGGGCAAGGCCTGAAAAGAAGCTGAATGTCCACAATAGTCTCAAGCTTTATCCTTTTTAGCGCTAAAGATTCAGAGTTCTGGGACACTACTCCTAAGTAGGGATGACCCGAACACCCCCTGGTTCGCAGCAGAACATGCAAACTGGCAAAAAATTTGCTCTAACATGCAAACACTGTTAAAGTCTGTGGGACACGAACATGGAAAATCCAAAGTGCTAATTTTAAAGGCTTATATGCAAGTTATTGCCATAAAAAGTCTTGTTGGGCGCAGGAACAGGCCCTGCTGTGAAATATTATTATATCAAGAATTATAATTACATTAAACGTATGTTAAAGAGGGGCAGAAAAATTGGACCTTGGGTGGTGGTGGTGGTGGTGCCCTAAACCAAAAATACTGGTGGAAGCTAGCATCATCAAGATTGAGAAGGAATAGGATAGTCAGCATAGGCAGTCTTCTTCAAGGAATCCCACATCCATAGCAAATTCAATCAGTTACATCAGCATCAGGTGCTTGATAGCTGCTGATCCAAGACTGACTGATTATTTTTTATGAATGTGAGCCTATCAACAGATTCTGTGGACAGGCGCACTCTTTGATCCATTACAAACCCTCCAGCAGCACTGAATGTGATCCTCTGATGAAGTCACGTGATGTGATGCCACAAAGGCACAACATACTGAAAGAGGCAACGAGCTTGGCGCTCGTATAAGATGAGAACTTTATTTATTGTTTGTGAGTATCGCTCTTTTTACTTAATAATAAATGCCCGAATTCTTTAAACATACTAAACTATACGGCGTCCCCCCTTTTTCTTTATCCATCCCGGCATCTGCCGTGAGATTTAAAATGAAAAATACCATCTGGACCCAGGGATAGGAGATCCATCCAGGCACAGTGACAGAGGAGAGAAGAAGCTGACATTTCCAGTTCATTTGCGGTTAACCCTTTACCGCAAGGTAAGGGTCCACTACCTACCTGAGTGTAAATCCACACGAAGAGGAGAAATCCCCACGGCTAGAGACACCCCCACTATAATAAGCACATGCCCAATATGTGCATATTTTGCACACCTGTATGCGCTTTCACTGGAAGAAGAAAAATCGCACAATAGACTCTCAACTGCATTTGTTTTGCATTTTATGGACTTGCATGGAGCAAATTTGCACCTATGTATACGCTATTACTGTGTTAGATGTTTGCACCGTACAATCTGCACAGATCGTTTAGCATCTCCATATCTGCACTTTATTGTTCTTGGTGCTTAATTCTCGCATTCTGCACTGTACTGCTACCAGCACAATTGGATTATTATTCTCATATCACCGATCACACATCCTTAGTGTGATTGCATCAATGTCATTATTTGCACTTTACTGTGCAGTTTGCACCCATCATTTTGTGCACTTTTACATTAGCACCTTTGCGATTTATTTTCACACACTGTGATATACTACTCGTTTACACATTTTTATATTCTTCTGCACCAGATTTTATTGCTATCACGGTTTTTTATATATAAATTTTATTTTTCTAATTTGTGGTTTTAGGTGCTATTAGCTATTTTAAGCATTTGCACTTATTTGACATTTATTTATTTATTTTATGACAGTAGTTATTTATACACTGTGTATACACATTCCTTTTGACTGCTACCTTTTAGCAGCACAGGCTATTAGCTAATTCAAGCATTTGCACTTTATTTTAAATATTCATTTTTTGTGACAGTAATTTATGCACTGTATATACACTTTTTTCTTTTGGACTGCTACCTTTAGCAGCACAGTCCTGAGATTGGACTATTATTGGAGTAATACCACCGGGAATAGACTTTGCTGGAGACAGTCTCCCACCTAGGTGTCTCATTTATACACTGCTATTTAGCAGCAGATACTTACCTTTATACTGCTATCTTTAGCAGCAGCTTCTTATATCCCCCTGGGAACAGTGCAACATCACTCCTTTTACTATTTATTTTTAGTAGGTATGGTCTAAACTACATTCGGTGTCTGCAGCAGTTCCCGCCTTTCCATCCCTCTCCCCCCCTCCCCCCTCTCCCCATTCCCCTTCTCCTTTTTCATGGTAGCGCAGGAATAATTCTATACCATCCCTTGAAGACTGCTACTGAGTGTTATCCTTTACATCCATGCTGACACAATCCTCCTCCTTCTTTTTTTTTTCCTGTGTGTTTGGTGGGCCCGCAGGAATGCTATCTGGATAAAGGGGGTCTTGAGAGGTAAAGAAGTCCTCCTCTTCCTCCCGCTGTTCTGCCTCAAGTGCCCTGTCCATGATTCCACAAAGCTTGTCATCCAAAAGGAAGACTAGAAGGACAGTGTCACTGATGCATGCATTGTCGCTGCTCACCATCCTTGTGGCCTCCTTAAATGGTGACAAGATAGTGCATGCATCTTTTATCAGTAGCCACTGGCATGGCGAAAAGAAGCCAAGCTCCCCTGACCCTGTCCTGTTGCCATACTCGCACAGGTAATCATTGATGGCCCTCTGCTATGTGTGCAGCTGCTGCAGCATGTTGAGTTCCACCTGGTGGGCATGTCACAAATGAGGTGTTTGGTGGGCAGGTTGCATTCCGTTTGAATGTAAGCCAGCCAAGCACTGGCATTGTGTGATCAGCGGAAATTACCACAGACTTTTCTGGTCTGCCTCAGGAGATCCTGTAAGCCCGGGTACCTGCTCAAGAACCACTGCACCACCAACTTCAGGACGTGTGCCAAACATGTAACATGGGTCAAGTGTCCTTGTCGGCGGGCGCAGAGAAGGTTGGTGCCATTGTCGCATACAGCCATTCCTGGCTGAAGCTAAATTGGCGTCAGAGCTGACAGAATCTCTGCCTCAGTGTGGCTCCTGTCCCCTAGGCAGACCAACTCAAGCACTGCATTGCATCTTTTAGCCTGACTGCTTGCGTAGCCGCTTGAAGTCTTACGGCGCACCGCTGGTTCAAAGAACAAATCTGCAGAAGAGGCCACAGAGGAAGAAGAGATGGAGGAGAGAGCTGTGGTAGAATCACCACTAGCATTTTGGAGGTGTGGTGGCGGAACAAGCTCCAACACTGAACCCTGTCCTGCATCCTTCCCAGCTGCTAGCAGAGTTACCCAGTGCACCGTGAAGGAAAGGTAACGTCCCTGCCCATGCCTGCTTGACCATGGGTCAGCGGTAATATGCATCTTACTGCTGACTGCCCTGTCCAACGAGGCCAAAACATTGCCTTCCACAGAATGGAATGGCCTTCCGTGAAAAGAAATGGCGTTTTGGAACCTACCACTGAGGTACAGCACATTCCACAAATTCACGAAAGGGGGCAAAGTCTACCAGCTGAAAAGGCAGCAGTTGTAGTGCTAGCAATTTGGCCTAGCTAGCGTTTAGACGCTGAGCATGTGGATGGCTTGAACCAAATTTCTTTTAACGGTTCAGCAACTGGGGTAGGGAAATTTGCCTGCCAAAATCAGATTGTGGTGTACTGCTAGCAGATTGGCTGCAAGTACTTGGGACACCTATTGCTATTCCTTCATTCCCCTCAGTGCAGGTTTTTGAGAGGACTGGAGGTATAGTGGGGTTGGAGATCTCAGATGAGGAGCAAGGAGAAGTCTGTTGTTGTGTGTTTTTTTTTTTCTTTTGATGTGGGTCTTTCAAGTGCTGTTGCCAACTGACTGCATGGCAGGTCGTTGTGTCTGGTCAAGCATGTGGTGCCCAAGCGGCTGCTGTTCTGGCCACACTTGATCTGCTTCAGACATGGGTTGCAAACAGCAATGGTGCGATCTGCTGCACATGTGTCGAAAGAGGCCCACACCAAGGAATTTTTAAAAGTCAGCAGGGAGTCGGCAGCTCCCTGCACCTGCAGAGTTCTGCAGGGTGATGCAATAGGGTGGCTGCCCCTAAGATGCCCTCTAGACCTCCTCCTGCCTCCTTCTCTAAGGCACACATGTACAGTCAGTGACCTCATCATCCCCTCCCTCCTCGTCACTGGAGCAAACTTGGCAGTATGCTGCAGCTGGGGGAACATGACTGCCAGTTACTTGTCCTTCTTGGGCACCCCCTCTCTCTAGGTCCCCGTTACTCCCTTCCTCAACCTGGGAACCAACATTGGAGCCTTCAGTTTGCTGCTCATCCTCCAGCAGCATGTACCCGACACTGTGGTCGAATAATTCTGGTGACTCCTCCGTGCATGATGGAATGTGGAATAGGCCACTTTGGCAGCTACGTTGGAAAGCAAAGTACTCTGAGCCTGGGTGACAGAGGATGAGGACGGCTTTGTTATCCACTCAACCAACTCTTCTGCATGTTCTGGCTGAATAACACTGGCCAGCAACAGAAAAAAAGGACAAGCGTGCCCCACGGCCACCTGCAGAGGATGCACCATGTCCACGACCAGCACTGTTGATTGTAGACACAGAGGCTGCTTGCCCTCCTTTTAGTGGCCTGTGAGCATCTGCCTTTCCTTGGTGGCCTTCTGGACATGATGTATTTTTTGTTTTGCATCATTACAAAAAGACAGAGCAAATAAATAAAAACCACACAAAAAAAATGGGGGGGGGGGTGTGGCCATGGCCATAAGAGAAATCTCAAAGGGAGAGGTCCCCAAAGGGCAGTAGCTGATGGAACAGGGAAAGTGAGGGAGAAAAAGAAGGGGATAGGAAAATAAAAATAATAAATCCCCCGCCCGTGTAAGATCAAATCTAACTGCAATACTCAACTGTGGTTATGTATTTAAAATATATGTGAGTGTATGTATACATCAAAAAATAAAGCGAGTGTCTTTAATAATTTCCCCAAATTCCCTTGTGATCTCTAAATGCAATGTGTGTGTGTGTGTGTGTATATATATAATATACATATATACACATACACATACACACACACACACACACACACACACACACACACACACACACTGCATTTAGAGATCACAAGGGAATTTGGGGAAATTATTAAAGACAATCGCTTTATTTTTTGATGTATACAGCTTTTATATTAGGGATTTAGCAGGAATCTTGTATCAGTTCGATAAACATTTGCGCAAATACCAACGGTCTAAAAAAAAATCAGTAGCACCTTCTTTTTATTCTACAGGTCATATGCTTTCAGAAAATGTATGGTTTTGGGGGTCTTTCACAAATTCTGAAATCTGTAAGGGAAAAATGAAAACCTTCCTATTTATTTATTTTTTTTTATTTATTTATTTATTTTATTTTATATTTTTTTTGAGAAATTTGGATATTTACACTTTTGCGTCTGTTCAATTTTCACCATTTTGCAAAAAAGGCGCAATTTAAAAGTTACAAATATTTATTTATTCACTTAATACAGGTTAAGCTTTTAGATTTAGTAGGAATTTTGTAAAATTAGCTGTGTTTTTTTATCTGCTAATAATTGTGTTAATGTAGTTCAGTATCACCTTCTTTTTATTCCAGTTATGTGCTTTCAGAAAATATATGGTTTGGGGGGTCTTTCACAAATTCTGAAAGCTACAAGTGAAAAATAATAAACAAAGGAAAAATTGCAAACTAGCCAGAGTGTACAAAATATTCCTAATTGTATAAAACAGGCTAATTTTCCAGACATTTATTGTACAGCCAATTTATGTGAAAAATGTTTCATTAGTGAGCAGAAAATATTATTTTACCTCATTGGAAACATTATTATAAAAAGGCACGTATTAGATAGCTTTGGTGGACCTTTTAAAATTGTTTCCTCAGACGATGCAGCACACTGGAAATTGGATGAAATTTCAATGCATTACAGATTAGGTTATTAAGACCTTTTGACCAATACCTTTTGGCAAAAGAAACCGTACAATCACTTATGTTTTAGTCATTGCATGCTTGTTAAAGAATGTTTAACAAAGTTTTGCTCCAGTAATTTTTCTTAACCTCTGCATTGTTCATGTTTACAAAGAACAAACACAAAATTGTATAAAAAGTGCAGTTGAATTATTTATTACATTTTATTTATTTGTTCAGTATATTGAGCACACAATAGATCAGTGAGGCAGTGCAATGTTAAACGTCATTACATGAATATGATATAATGCTTTAGGTATTCTTTTTATATTTGCAGAGTAGCGACGATGACACTTCTGTTTTTGTGTCATGCATTTTGTAATGAAACTAAATCCGAAGTCATTTGTTTGTACAGTAGGCTTCCCCCACCCAATTTGAATGGGGGAAATGGGGTCAGTGTTTTTTTTTTTTTCTATTCAACTCACTGATTGAATGAAAAGACTGACTGACTCTATGTTGGTTTTAATAACCAACAGTCAAGAAGAAGAGCCAAGACAACATCTAAACCATTCAATATTTGTGCTGATAAAAAAACTTTGCCAACATCAGTTGGCATTAGGCATTGAATTAAAAATAACATAATCTCTTTTCTAGATTCTGTTTATGTGGGTATCCTAAAGCATGCTGCCAAAAGAAATAAAATAAATAAGTAAAAAACACTACAGTTTGCTTAAGCTGTTCCGCAGAAACTTTCAGATGTTACCAGTAGTTCTGATTTGCATATTTCTCTTAGGCCCCATACACACTATCAGTTTTTCTGCTGAGTTTTTTCCTTCAGATTTACCAAAATCATATAATATGAGGTCAAACCTTAGAAGTTTCAATTTGTATGCAATCAGGCAGGCTCTTGCACTACATGGTTTTGGTAAACCTGAAGGAAAAACTCAGCAGAAAAACTGATAGTGTGTATGGGGCTTTACTGTGCCCCTGCTGCTAAAGTCTAGTACTGCATCATGTTAACTTGGAAATAAAGGCAATCAATGAGTGTATTTTAAGATGGGGACCTTATTTACCTACACTATATTTTAGGGAGATGGGGATTCTGTTCTCTTGTGGATCTCTGCTCCTTTCTTCTTCTCCCACCATCCACGTTTAAATGTGCTGGTCACCTCTCCGCTCCCTTTTTGATTCACCGTAGTACAAGGCAGAGGTGCCCTCTCTCTCTCCTATTCTATTTATCTTAGCACTCAAACCCCCTGACCATAGCACTCTGGGATGATCCCACTATCTCTGGTATCCAGTATGCTGGCTTTGCTACAAGGTGAACTTATTTGAGGATGAATAACTTTTTTGACGTTTACTAATCCCCTGATTATATTTTCCAACCTGCAGCGCCTTTTTTCAGATCTTTTGGGCCTTTGGGTGCATGTTATATGCCGATCCCCGCTGTCTGAGGGGAAGAGGAGCGCTGCCTAAATAGACGAGCCGAGTGTACTGTGTACTCGGCTAGGCTCAGCTCTGCTCAGCTCCGCTCGCAGTCACTCCCAGTCCCGCCTCCTAGCCTTTTATGTCCCGCCATTGGGCCGGTGTTGTGTCCATCATGGGAGACGGGCCAAAGGGCGGGACTGCGAGAGGACCCGAATGCACAGGACATCTGGCTCTGTGTATCTTGGCAGCGATAAATTAAAAAATCCATCATGCTGCAATTTTGGGCAAGGCTGCAGATGGACACTGTGCAAGGCTGCAGATGGACACTGTGCAAGGCTGCAGATGGACACTGTGCAAGGCTGCAGATGGACACTGTGCAAGGCTGCAGATGGACACTGATAAGGTTGCATTGATGGACATTTAATGTAATTTTTTTTCTTAAACTTCCCTCCTAAACTTGGGGTGCGTGTTATATGCCGGCATGTGTTATACGCCGATAAATATGGTAGTTAATCATAAATGTTTGACAAATGGCTATTCCATTTACACAATCACAGGTTTGAACCCTTCTTGCAGTGATAGGTGCTTCAGGAGTTATGGCCAATATGGTGATGTGGTCCACATTTGGTGGTCATGCCTACGTTTAAATGGGGTTCTGGTCCCGGGTCTTTGGACTTTTACACTCTCTTTATTTCACATACCTATTTGTAAGGATGCAAAACCTGGCACTATTGCATTTTCCGATTCAGGGCCTATTCTGCAGTCAACAGAAGCGTGCAACTTACCTATTTTATTGCCGCTAGATGTGCCATTGCCAAGGCCTGGCAGTCGCCTTCGGTGTCGTTTGCAGTGGTGAAGAGCAACCTGACAACCTTGATGATCAACGAAAAGATGTCCAGCATCTTGCAGGACTCCCATAATTGATTTCTAAAGTATGGGCTCCTTGGTGGTCGTATGCTCTCCCCAACCTGCATCCGACCAGCCTGGGCATTTTATAATTTTTGTGGCCATCGCCCACACAAGACCTCCCTTATCCCCCTCCCTCCTCCTCCTCCCCTCTCCCCCTTACCTCCTTTTTTTTTTTATTTTTTTTATTTTTATTTTTATTTATTTTTTGGTTGTTTGTTCTTCTTTCATGACCGGTCCACATCTCAGGTTTCCTATAGTATAACCCTGAGCCCTGGGCTTAGGTAACTTGTGTGGACCCACAGCCCCCACAGTGTGGTCACCTAGTGGAAATTCTATAATGCTAAAATGCAGTGGCGGCCACTCCATTAGGGGCGCCTCCCCCTAATCCACATGCAGGGCACCGGACACAGGGATTTCAATGTGTGTTTGTTTGTTTTTTTTTTGTTTTTTTAAAGCACGTGATTAGAGCCTGAGGCTCTAATTGGCATCAAAAAATAGTGGGTGTATGGGCGAATGAATGGGGCGGTTTGTTCGCGATCAACCTAATGATGGGGGCTGGTTTTGGCACCAGCGGCTGGTGCCAAAATGGTTGTTGCACAAGACTTTACTCATGTCTGTATGACTTGTTTCTCATTGTGTAATCCCTGCGTGTGTGACTTGCTTTACTGTTACCTTTTGAGTGCAACAATAAAGCCCCATACACACGCTCGGACAATCCGCGGACCAGGTCCGTCGGATCATGTCCGTCGTACTTTGTCCGATGTTGGTTTTGCGTACACACGGTCGGACAAAGTTGTCGAAAAATCCGATCAT
Organism: Lithobates sylvaticus; assembly: GCA_028564925.1. NCBI lineage: Eukaryota > Metazoa > Chordata > Amphibia > Anura > Ranidae > Lithobates > Lithobates sylvaticus. The sequence continues at coordinate 161,426,059 of CM053030.1, forward strand.
TCTGAACGTGGTGACGTTTGTTGCCTACGACGGGACTACGTAGAGGCTAGTAGCCAATAGCTTTGGTCTTGTAATGTGATCTGAGCATGCGTAGCACTTTGTCCGGTCGGACAACCGTACACACGATCGAATTTTGTGTGATCGGACCGGGTTGTAGGCAAATCTATCCAGCAGGAGATAAGACTTTGTCCGTCGGACAATTCGACGTACACTGTCCGATGGTGCATACACACGGTCGGATTTTTCGACAACATGGTCCGATCGGACAGAATCCATGAAAAAGTCCGACCGTGTGTATGGGGCTTAACAATCATTGTACCAGAAGATGGGGACCTAATTGTAAACAGAAATAGAAATTAAAGTGCCCTGTTTATAAAGCGCTGTGGGAAAGAAGACACAGCAGATTTGCAGCTGGGTAAAAGCAATAAGTGTAAACTTGTTATTGAAGGAAAATAATGCCTTCTAATGTGAAATAAAAATATTATTTGTCAAATTTTAGGATTCCTTTGGAAAGCATAAAAATATACAAAATAAGTCCCTGTGATTTCTTATGTGCTTTAAAATATCATTATTTTTGATCTTCTTTGTTTATAGTTACATATTTTTATTTTTTTTTTTAATTTCTTCTATTTTAGTCAATGCTGAGTTAAGTAATAAAATAAACCGGGGGAAAAAATCATGGAAAAGGAAAAGATATTTTGGAAGAGATAAATGTGCATATCGCAAACAAAAAGATAATACCTCTACACTGACAACAGTTCAGAAGAGAGATGATGCTCCTGAGAACACCGAGAATGACTATCAAGAGGATCTGGACAACAGAAGTAAAGGCAATCAATTTATACCATCAACGGCACAAGAAAAATGTGACTCGGAAAGCCACCAAGCAGCAGAAAACCTGCAACAAACAAATGTTATCTCTGCAGGATTCCAAACCAATATCCACATTTCTGAAAAGGAAAAGTTAGCCCCTGAACATGAAGCTATATGTGATTCAGTGGAGCAGATGGAGATAAGGGATTCAAAAATGAAAACCACAGAGGCGGTAGAGAGAGACCAGACATCACCAGAAAACCAGCAAAGTTCAGATTGTAAAAGAAGGCCTCGTCCAAACTACTTTGTTGCCATTCCAGTCACCAATGATCAGGTATATGCCAAATACAGGCGATCCCCTACTTACAAACATCTGACTTACAAATGACTCCTACTTACAAACGGAGGGAGACAACAGAAAGTGAGAGGAAATCTACCCCATAGGAAGGGAAATTCTCTCCTGTAAGAGTTAATATGGGAAAAAGGTGTCTCCACTGATGCTTTAGCACCAGTCCACGTTTCCCTAACGACCCAAAATTTTCAAAATCCAATTGTCATTGGGACAGAAAGTGAGGTGGAATCTTCTGAACAGGGGCACAGACAGCAAAACAAATGTTACAGGGGCGATAACCCTTCCCTATGCTATCCAAAAAGCTTAAAAATAGATTTTTTGGCTGGAGCTACACTTAAAAAATGTACCTGTTTCTGACTTACAAACAGATTCAACTTAAGAACAACCCTACAGTCCCTAAATTGTTTGTAACCCGGGGACTGCCTGTACTGTATTACACAGTTTGCATGTATTAATCTATTTTAACACACATCCCCAAACTTTAGAACTTAAGCATGAGGGGCACCTTATAGGCACAGGGTGTGCAGTGGGTTTGGCTACATTGCACTGAATATTGTCTGTGGGTTAAAGATGCATAGGTAAACCCCAAAACACACATTTTATATATTGCAGCTTATCAGTCCTTAGATGTGGTGGCTGCATTAAGATTTGTGCACCGCTCAAGGGCGGAACTCTCACCCTGCTGCTTTAAACCTCTATCGCATATGATGAGTGCGGTCCTTCCTGCAAACAGGAAATCAAATAGAAAGAAGGACTTAAGGGCGCTCTCTTGTGCAATAACTTTATTTCCGATTGCATGTACAACACATGGTGAACTACAAGAACCAGCTGACGTATGTAAAAAATATGTATATTCGGATGAAGGGAAAAAGGTTTTTATTTTAGTATCTTTTTTGTAGCTCTTTTTGGTGATTTTGTCGTAGCTTTTTATAGTTTTTCTAGTTAGTATACAAATTTAATAAGACGGTAATCAAAAGGGGTTTTTGTGGTAAGTGAGGTCTATTTTGGTCTATAGAGGATTTTCTTTTGTATATGTAGTAGTAATATTAAAGGTAGCTGTGGCGTGCAGACATTTTGTCTGAGCGCCTTTACTGTTGCTTTTATATGTAGAAATCTCTGAAAAAATGAAATCTAAAAAAATAAAAATCCTCATAGACCTAGCTTTTAGAGACGAAACAGAATCCTTCAGGTTTTTCACTTTTCTCCATTTCGTTAGAGAGAAGAAATAACATTTTTAGATGTTGGTATAAAATGTTTTAATAGTAAGTAAGAATTAATTTGTCCAATATATGACAATTTTTTATCAATACAAGTTTTTGTTATGCTAGTTTTATGAATATGAAAAACTTTTCAGGAATTTTATATATTTTTATATATATATGTGCTGAGAACAATGTAATAGATAACAGCCAGCACAGGCAGAGCACACATGGCATTTTTACCTTGCATGATCTTTGATAAGATTAACGAGCATTTTTTTTTTTTTTTTTTTTTTTTAACTTTACAAACCGATATAAAAACACTTTTTTAAACCCTGAACAAGATAGATTTATTGGTAGGATTTGCATTCATTTTAGAGTTTGATCATTCTTGCAGTATACACTGCAAGTGTACAGTATGTCCCAGTCCTTTTGAACCTACAAAATACACCTTAATTACTGTGCCACAAGTGACAATCTAACTTTAACCTTAAGACAAAGGATCAATTTAAAAAATAAACATAAACTTTCACTTCATAGGCTTTTCTCTAGCCAGCCTGTAAACTACAACATAGGGTGGAATAAGCAAAGAGTAGTGCAAGCACAGTGCCTGCAACACTCTTGTAAACATAAAAATTAGGCAGATGCTGCTCCCAATTAACAAAAGGGATGCAAGGCACTTTGTGGTTTATTTACTAAAGCTTGAGAGTACAAAATCACTCTCACTTCTGCAGAGAATCCAATTAACTTATAACCTAAGCTTGTTCAATTAAGTGTTGGCAATAAAACCTGGAAGCTGATTGGTTTCTATGCAGAAGTGAGACTGGTTTTGCACTCTCCGGCTTGAGTAAATCATCTTATTAATTGGGGAGCAATCAGTTCTCTGTCCTGTGTATGTGACGGGCAGCATAGAGAACTGCCTTAGAGCAAGGAGAGAAGAGGACAGTTGTTAACAAGCAGGCTCTACTTGTGTAGTGGGATCACTGCACGGCAGAGAGAGGGAAGTCGGCTGTCTGACAGATCACATCTGGGAGGAACCTGAGGCAGTTTTCTTATCTGTTGATAAGGGGCAGACCGGTGCTAGTTTCAATTTCACTCTGAAATTGAAAATGTGTGGGTGGTGCAGGTACTTGCTTAGTTAATTTGGTGCACACCACTCCTGACAGTTAATCCCTCAGATGACCACTGCACTCTGTAGTCTAAGTCTATGCCATGCACTGTACAACAAAGAATACAGAGCTTACAGAGTCAAGTCTATGTGACAAACAACATAATGTATTCAGTGCAGTTGTCAAAAGTATGCAATGCATTGACGCTTATGCACTTGGTCAATAAAAGGAATAAAATGTGTTTGTGTTGGTTACTGGGAAGGGGAAAAAAAAAGTTCTGGCATAGGAGAAAAATACATTGATCCTGTTAGTCAAAGAAAATGTCTCAGGGTCAATGGAAGGGAAAACGATCTAGCATTGTAGCGCAGTGGGAGAAATAATCCCTTAGCAGTCACTGTAAGGCCCCTTTCACACGGGCCGGATCCGTAATGCTCCGTCCCGTAAACATCCGCTTGCTCAGCGGGGATCGTTCCGTTAATCCCTGCTGAGCCGGCGGGTGACAGGGCAGTCCCTGCACAGATCTCTGCTCTCTTCTATGGAGGATCGGATGAACACGGACCGTCTGTCCGTGTTCATCCGATCTGCTCTGCAGATGGATAGAAAAATAGGGTTTTCCTCCGTCTGCAGAATCGGACCATAGCGGAGACGGACGATATTGGGTGTGAGCGGATGCTCATCCGCTCACACCCGCTATCCCATAGGGATGCATGTATGTCCGTATTTCATCTGTAAATGGATGGATGAAATATGGACATACGGTCCGCATGTGTGAAAGGGGCCTTAGTGTAAGGGCATGAGCGAAAAGGTGGTTTGAGCTACACTGCCTATTATAGAACAATCCAAGACTTTGAGTGTTCAATGAGGGGTGTGACTACACAGCTATCCAGTCAGTCTATCAACGGTCAAGCTCACCCGGGGTACACTGCCGTGAGAGTGATCTATCAGGTGGTGAGAGAAAAAAAAAATGTGACAGGACTGCTTATATTGTAACGATTGTTTGAAATACTTTTCTTGAGTGAGTGCAACTTGCAAGGGGGGAAATTGATTGAATACATTTTGGGTTTTACGGAATTACGCTATGTATGTGTTTCCTTGTCATGAGTGACACATAGATGGAAGGACCTGTGTTTGCTGCTCCATGAATGGATCATCATATGGGGTTAATATCACCATTCATCTGGTGAGTTCATGACCATAGGAATGTTAATTCACGATGTGTGGTAACGGTAGAAACATAAGATACAGATCGCATGGAAACACATCAATGAACTTTCATTTATTTTATTTTTCACATATGATTAAGTCCTTTGAATATTTGGACGGCTTCTATCATGGACTTTTGTTAAATGGATTTTGAGCACTGCTAATGCTGGATGGTATTTTAGCATATTTTGTTTTTTAATGCATTAGCTATGTTATCTGGAGAAGTACACAGGAGTTGGTGGTCATTTTATATATGCAAGGAATAGCGGCAGGAGCAAATTGAGAATGAGCTAAATAAGCTAGCAGTTTACTGTTCTTCTCTCAATATTCAAAGATTCGTTGGTAATGATAGTCATTTTTTTTTTGTTTTTTTTTTCAACCAATACCAGCTTCAGTTGACAAAGTCTCTCCACACCCTAAAATTAGAGGAGGACGGGTTTCTAACATATTCTACCTCAGCGTCTGTGGCAGTCTGTTCACGTTTTCCATTAATTATCAGCTATAAGTTTTTTTAATGACCTCTGAGGTAGCACTTCTGAGGGTAGCTTTAAAAGCATCTCAGGTAACACCTAGTGGGTGTTTGTTGTCATTCCAAAAATTACCAATAGCAGTGGCAGAGGATCTTTCAAAGCACTGTTCCTTTAACCACAATGGGCTCAAACCCCATAAGTTATACCCACACGATTGACCCACGGCTAGAGTCAACAGCAGAGGGGAGTGATCTGAAATTGCCCTCGGAAGATACTGGACCGCCACCACCTTAGGCAAGATATCCCCGGACAGAAAACAAATATCTATTCGAGAGAGTATTATATGTAGACGAATAACAAGAATAAGCATCTAAGAGTATCTGTGTTTTTCCATCTCCAGGGCTCCACCAAGCCATATTGTGGTATACAAGCCTCTAGTCGGGAACGGCAGTTGGATTTGACATGCAATCTATCCATGTCAGGAGAGAGCACTGTGTTTTAAATCTCCGGCTAAAATAATGGGACCCTCCGCCACTTGGAGCACCTTCGCCAGCATTACCTCCCAGATAGCTAAAGTAAATGGTGGTGGGACATATACTGCCACAAAGGTATAGGGTGAATTGTTTGAGGAGGACCAACACAACAAACCTCCCAAATGGGTCTGTGACAATAGTTTTAGGAGTACAAGATAGGGATTTGGACACCGATACAGAGACCACTCTAGCATAATTGAAGTATATGGAATGAAAAGCGTGACCTATAAATGCCTATTTAAGGGCCATAATTTTGGATCCCACTAACTGGGTTTCCTGTAAAAAAAATTGCGTGAGGTTTACGTTTTTGTACATAATTTAAAAACCAGTGACCGTTTTAAACTTTAAAATTTAAGGCCCCTCACATTCCATGAGTAAACTAAGGCTTTGTGTGCATGATGCCAGGAGGAGGAAACCATAATATAATACTGACTGCTAAGGTGTGATGGAGAAGGGTTCCTGGAGACTACAAAGCGCAACCTCCAGTTCTGTAACGTCTGGAGAAAGTGACGACAACCATATACTTTTGGTACAGAATGAAATACATCAACTTTATAGATCAAGAAAAAAATAAAAAAAATAACTCGGTCTGAAATGATCCAAAACGGAGGATCTTGTCCCCAAACCCCCCCCCGCCTATAGTCCCAAACATACTACAGGCTGTTTCCCCAAACATCAGTACAATGATATCACCCTAGTGGGGGAACTCTTCTTCATCCAGCTGGAAGTGAAGAAAAGGGTGGTAATACAATCGGCAGCATTACAATCGTTGAACCACAGTAAAGCACATAGCCAGTTCGGTTAGCCAAGCATCATAAGGCTGTATAGGAGGCCACAACCATCCATAAGTAAACATGGATGACCAAACATTAGGTATACAGTGGTGTGAAAAAGTGTTTGCCCCCTTCCTCATTTCCTGTTCCTTTGCATGTTTGTCACACTTAAGTGTTTCGGAACATCAAACCAATTTAAACAATAGTCAAGGACAACACAAGTAAACACAAAATGCAATTTGTAAATGAAGGTGTTTATTATTAAAGGTGAAAAAAAATCCAAACCATCATGGCCCTGTGTGAAAAAGTGATTGCCCCCTAAACCTAATAACTGGTTGGGCCACCCTTAGCAGCAACAACTGCAACCAAGCGTTTGCGATAACGTGCAATGAGGCTTTTACAGCGTCCTGGAGGAATTTTGGCCCACTCATCTTTGCAGAATTGTCCTAATTCAGTTACATTAGAGGGTTTTCGAGCATGAACGGCCTTTTTAAGGTCATACCACAACATCTCAATAGGATTCAGGTCAGGACTTTGGCTAGGCCACTCCAAAGTCTTCATTTTGTTTTTCTTCAGCCATTCGGTGGTGGACTTGCTGGTGTGTTTAGGATCATTGTCCTGCTGCAGAACCCAAGTTCGTTTCAGCTTGAGTACACGAACAGATGGTCGGACATTCTCCTTCAGGATCTCTTGGTAGACAGCAGAATTCATAGTTCCTTTTATCACGGCAAGTCTTCCAGGTCCTGAAGCAGCAAAACAGCCCCAGACCATCACACTACCACCACCATATTTTACTGTTGGTATAATGTTCTTTTTCTGAAATGCAGTGTTCCTTCTACGCCAGATATACTTGGACACACACCTTCCAAAGAGTTCCACTTTTGTCTCATCGGTCCACAGAATGTTGTCCCAAAAGTCTTGGGGATCATCAAGATGTGTTGTGGAGAAATTGAGATGAGCTTTGATGTTCTTTTTGCTCAGCAGTGGTTTTCTCCTTGGAACTCTGCCATGCAGGCCATTTTTGCCCAGTCTTTTCCTGATGGTTGAGCCATGAACGCTGACCTTAACTGAGGCAAGTGAGGCCTGCAGTTCCTTGGACGTTGTTGTGGGGTCTTTTGTGACCTCTTGGATGAGTCGTCGCTGCGCTCTTGGGGTAATTTTGGGCGGCCGGCCACTCCTGGGAAGGTTCACCACTGTTCCATGTCTTCGCCATTTGTGGATAATGGCTCTCACTGTGGTTCGCTGGATTCCCAAAGCTTTGGAAATGGCTTTATAACCCTTTCCAGACTGATAGATCTCAATTACTTTCTTTCTCAATTGTTCCTGAATTTCTTTGGGTCTCGGCATGATGTTAGCTTTTAAGGATCTTCTGGTGGACCTTACTGTGTCAAGCAGCTCCTATTTAAGTGATGCCTTGATTGTGAACAGGTGTGGCAATAATCAGGCCTGGGTGTGGCTAGAGAAATTGACTATAACCACAGTTATAGTATGTTTTAACAAGGGGGGCAATCACTTTTTCACACAGGGCCATGATGGTTTGGATTTTTTTTCACCTTTAATAATAAACACCTTCATTTACAAATTGCATTTTGTGTTTACTTGTGTTGTCCTTGACTATTGTTTAAATTGGTTTGATGTTTCCGAAACACTTAAGTGTGACAAACATGCAAAGGAACAGGAAATGAGGAAGGGGGCAAACACTTTTTCACACCACTGTATGTATGACATTAAGGAGGCCTTAGTTCCTTGCTCTCACGTCCTATAAAGAAAAAGTAGACCTGTTGGATATTGGGTGCTTCCCAGCGACTCCAGACATCTGTTGGCTTCTTTAGGTGAGGTGAAGAATTAGGCTTTGCCCTTTTGCACCAGTTGAAGCCTTTTGGGGTACAGCATACTATAGGCAGACTACGATCACGTAGGCATTGTTTTAAACTTTGGAATGCTGCATGTTGCTTCTGCATTGCAGCAGAGAAATTGGGGAAGATGGCAATGTGGTGGCTGTTGTAAGGTAGTTTGGCCATTTTCCTACCACGGTGTAGGATGTTTTTTTTATCCCTGAAGTATAGAAAATATGCCAATAGTGATCTTGGGTATCCTCCCGGTGGAGGGGCCCTCAGCATCACCCGGTGGGCTAGTTCAATAGCGAACAGATGATAGAAATTCTTCTCTAAAGGTTTGCTTTAGCCAAGTAAGTAAGATATATTTCTTCAGGACGTTTTCTCTCCGAGCCCTCCGGGAAACCCAGGAACCAGAGGTTATTTTGGTAGTCTATCTTCTATGTCCCCCAGTTTAGCCTCCTGGGACTTTTGGTCAATGGGGTTGAGATCATCCTCCATTGCACCAATGCATTGTAATGCCTTAGTTACTCAGTGCTGGACTTTATGCGCATCACCTTTTTAGCATAGCAAAGTCTACGTGGAGGGTCTCCATTTGCATGGAGAGGTAGGCATTGCAGGACTTGATGGCCTCCATGATTTGTGACAGAGATTGCTCGCCTACCTTATTACCCAAGGCTCCCGGGGTCGACTAGGCAGAGGGAGAGGCTATCGGAATAGCCAAAGGATCTGTTGCATCTATCCACTCCGGCTCTCCCTCAGCTCATGGATGGGCTTCAGCAACAGAGGTGTCGGCTCCTGTGGGTCCTGGGCACCATCTTGGCCGGCCTCGTGGGCAAAGCGGGAGAGCATTTCAGAGGGCGTCTGCGGAGGATATGGTCCGTATTTCACCATAGCTGGAATGCCTGAAATGTCCAGGAAGCGATCCGAGCAGCTTGAGGTGGTAGAAACCAGCCTTGAGCTGATCAGGATAATGTAGGATCTTGATGCAGTTTGTAAGCACCACTCTTAATATTATAAACTGACACATCCAGAAGAAAGCTAATTCTCTTGAAAAACAGATTTACTGGCTGGATTACCAGATGAAAATAGCATTAAAAAAGAAAGCTAATGCAGCCATCGCATCTAAGAATTGGTAAGCTGCAATATAATAATTATTTACTTTTGGGTCTATTACTGCTTTAAATGATACAGACCACTAAATAAAAGTACAAAAAAGTTTTTTGAAGTTAAAAGAACTGCCTCATGTAAACAGCCCCTTATGTTTAAAGTTTTTTTTTTTTTTTTTTTTTTTAGAGTAATTTAGTCCTATTTTATAGGTGCTTATGTGGCAATTTATCAAACTAAAAGCTAAGCCTCTTTTTCATTGTTTTCCCAAAGTAGGTGTAGCACTACCGCCGCAGGAGCTGCTGGTGACTGGTTCCCCTATCCCTGCACAGTCGGGCAACAAGCATTTTTAATTTTCATCGGGAGACAAGCAAACTTTCTGTGTTTGGGTTTTGTTGTTTTATTAGGGGTAATAACTTGGATGGGGTATAGGGGTTAAGGGATGCCCAGCTTAACTAGAGCAATAAATAGGGACAACTTTCTTCCTATGTACAAACTCATGCGCTGTCATCCTTCCTGGACACTGATAGTCTTTAGTAATCAAAAGTAGAAGTCCCTTGAGGACTAGGAGCACTCAGTCCCCTTTAGAAAATAGTACACTATGTTGTAAGCTGCATATAAGAGTATCTCCTCTGCTTTATAGCACTGCTCCCAGCTCTAGTGCCTGCAGGAACTACCAGCCCACCTGGCTGCTCCAAAGCTCTCCTGGCGCAAGGGATAGGAAGGATTAAGTAGCATGTTGTCCTCCTGAAAGCTTGCTACATGTGGCAGTCTCTCCCCTTGTTAATCCCTTTGTGTGCTGATGTACTTACTTTATCCTCTTTGCTCCCTGCTGCTCTTTAGGCAAGATTCCTCCACAAATTGAGATGCTGATAGGATCTTCTGAGCCCAGCCTGGAGGCAGAGCCCCACCTCCCCCCCTCCCCAGACCCAGGGGTCCCCTCCTAGACCAAAGACAGCCCCCTCAGCACTACATTTTCCACCCAACTCCACTACTGGCCAAGCTCTGTCATATTTGGATCATATACTTATAGAAACTAGAACATTTCATGCATTCTCTGGCATATCTGCTTTCAGAAATGATATAATGTTTGGGGTTTTAACAAATTTTCGTGCCTGAAATGTACATTTTAATGTGTGCAATACCTGATAAAAGAGGCTCTGGTGGAAATGTGGTTAAAATTATATAGCAAAACCTGCTGTGTTAATACAAGTACAGACTGCATCGTATTACATTTTTAGTTTACTCATACTATCACTGTAAATGGTATTTTCACATGAGTTAACCTGGTCTTTTTATTTAGTAGTCTTTCCGCATCATCATTTCTATCTGGAAGTATATTTCTAGCACCATCTGCTGGATTAATACATTTTAGAAGTCCCAAATATTAACGTCCAAAGCTTCATTATTTGTTTTCTTTGACGGCATACATTGAGTATACTCCGTTTTTTTTTTTTTGTTTTTTTTTAAAGGGCAACTATTTTAATTCTGGCCTCAACTCTGACAGTCGGTGGTGATGATGATAATAATATGCACAAATTTATTCGCTATTAATATCCATTTCAATTTTTATACATAAGGCACATAATTTTATACTGTGCTCTTCCAACACTCAATGGCATCCTTCCTATTCAAATCTAAAGCATTGAACACACAAAAAATTCTTCATATAAAGAACTAAAATTCCAAAGAGGAAAGTGGCCAGATAAAAGAATGTGGATCACATTATCCCTTGCAACCTAAATACATTAAAGCGTTGTTGTGCAGTGTGAAATGTTCTGAACGTGCAAGAAGGGCCTGGATTTTCTCGACTGCCTATAAAACACAATAAAAAACATGTTCACTTAATTTCCCAACTTACCAATATGTTAGATCTGCAAATCGCATTTATCTTCGGTTTTAAATCCTAGTGACAGGTCACCAAGACACACAGAGCATAAATCTACCAAGCGGGGGAAACAAAAAAATAGTTTTCCTGACAGACTCCATGGCAGCCTACGTGTGGGTTAACCCCGCCTCCTCTCCAATGCTATAGGACCCCATTCAAATAAAAGAGAGCTCACCGCTAGGCACTGTGTTCCTTTTTTGTCCTCCTCATGGACCTACATCACGTTTGTTCCTGTTGGCGTCCGGTCGGAATAGTAAGGATGGATCGTTCCCTTCATGCGGTGCAACCAGGAGCCCAGCTACGAGCGGGCGAATATCTTTTCAAATGGCACTGGATTCCCCAGTAGTGGGCGGAAGGTGGTCTCGGTGTACCTGCAGGTGGACGCTTCAACGGCTGGCAAGGTCTGCAATTCCTCATGTTTATCTCCATGGCAGCCATTTCTTTGTTTATGCTTGTTATATGTGTCCCTGCTTTCCTCTGGTACTTCCCGGTACTCTCGGTACCTCTGTTTTGCTCCTCATGGCGCCTGGAACGCTTCTGCGTTCCAGGCAGCCGTGGCGCTTCCGGGTCGCGGCCGCCGACATCGTTCTGCGCATGCGCGAGGCCTCCGTGAAAGCGAGGCTTGGCTCGCGCGTGCGCGGAGGGTCGAATGGTCCGGCGGCCGCGCAGGCGCCGTTCGGCTGTTCCCCACGGCGCAGGCGCGGTGTGGGGGAGAGCGGTGACGTCACTCAGGCGGGGGAATTCAAAGATCTGCCATCTCCTGTCGGATTGGGATTCCACAGGCAGTGTGCGGCAGTCTTCCCCCGCCTGGTCTGCAGTTGGACTGGGTCTCTCCCCTTAAAGGGGAGAAGTGTGTGTTGAAATAAAAATAAATAAATAATTAGTTAAAAAAAAAAAAAAAAAAATAAATAAATAAATATAAAAAATCTCTGTCTATAAAATACAGATTCAAGCTTTTGTTTTGGTATTTGCCATGCTGCAACTCTTTTAGGATGTTATCATCAGTATTATTGTCTATACTTTAAAAAAAAAAAAAAAAAAAAAAAAAAATAAAAAAAGGGAAAATGTGTGTATACATGTGTGTACGTACGGATGTACGTATGACAATTTCATGGTCTTTCGCGTTGGCTTGTTTTTTGTGTGATTTTTTCCGGGTCAACTGCAGACCATCCGTGCATGTGTTGACGTCCTGTCCTGAGGTTATGGACAGGTCACTGCTTTTTATATGGCCAGCCCTCACGCACAAGGTACGTGCAGGTGAGGGGAGGGGTTGAGGTTTGCATTTGATGTCCCCCCCCCCCCCCCCTCTTCTTTTTCAGCCCCTCCTGATTGGACCCTGAAAATGGTGGTCCAGAATGCCAGAGACCTTGCCAGGCCACAACATTTCAAGAGGAGATGGTGCAATTCCTCCTCCGACTAGAGGAGACGTTGCCATTCCTCCTCCGACTAGAGGAGACGTTGCCATTCCTCCTCCGACTAGAGGAGACGTTGCCATTCCTCCTCCGACTAGAGGAGACGTTGCCATTCCTCCTCCGACTAGAGGAGACGTTGCCATTCCTCCTCCGTCTAGAGGAGACGTTGCCATTCCTCCTCCGACTAGAGGAGACGTTGCCATTCCTCCTCCGACTAGAGGAGACGTTGCCATTCCTCCTCCGACTAGAGGAGACGTTGCCATTCCTCCTCCGACTAGAGGAGACGTTGCCATTCCTCCTCCGACTAGAGGAGACGTTGCCATTCCTCCTCCGACTAGAGGAGACGTTGCCATTCCTCCTCCGACTAGAGGAGACGTTGCCATTCCTCCTCCGACTAGAGGAGACGTTGCCATTCCTCCTCCGACTAGAGGAGACGTTGCCATTCCTCCTCCGACTAGAGGAGACGTTGCCATTCCTCCTCCGACTAGAGGAGACGTTGCCATTCCTCCTCCGACTAGAGGAGACGTTGCCATTCCTCCTCCGACTAGAGGAGACGTTGCCATTCCTCCTCCGACTAGAGGAGACGTTGCCATTCCTCCTCCGACTAGAGGAGACGTTGCCATTCCTCCTCCGACTAGAGGAGACGTTGCCATTCCTCCTCCGACTAGAGGAGACGTTGCCATTCCTCCTCCGACTAGAGGAGACGTTGCCATTCCTCCTCCGACTAGAGGAGACGTTGCCATTCCTCCTCCGACTAGAGGAGACGTTGCCATTCCTCCTCCGACTAGAGGAGATGTTGCCATTCCTCCTCCGACTAGAGGAGATGCTGCCATTCCTCCTCCGACTAGAGGAGATGCTGCCATTCCTCCTCCGACTAGAGGAAATGTTGCCATTCCTCCTTTGTATAGAGGAGATGTTGCCATTCCTCCTCTAAATCATTGCATCTGCTGTCAGGTCACCCGCTTGGATCGCAGAGCCTGCCGAAGATGATGGACATGAGTCCAGGAAGGCAAGTCCATATATGATCCGTGTTACGCCCAGGCGATTGGGGCCAAAAATTAGGAGACGAATAATATGAATGTGGAGTATATACCACACATGGAGCCTGTTTTTATATTCAGGCTCTTCCCAGCCCTACGCTGTTTCTCGGGATTCCTCGGTCAGCAAGTTGGAAGGCTGAGGCCTTGTCGTTCTCTGGTTCCTCCACGAGTCAAAGCAGTTGCGGAAGCCCTTATTTGGGTAGACCATTCCACTCCCCGGATAAGCAAAGTAGTTCTTAGGCATCCGGGAAAAAGGAATCTCTCTCTGTCTCTCTTTTGCCCATTACGGTTTGAAATGATGACGAGTGGAGCAAGATGGACAAGAAAACTTCTATGTCAAGCAAAGACCTCCAGGCTATATCCTTTCAAGGCAGGAGAGGTGAAGTGTCTGGGAAACTTTCCCCTTATGTATATGATTATGCTTTCTTTAAGAAGATGCAGTGTCCTGGACGGGCATGTGAGAAAATGTTTCAAAACTTCAGGATAAGCGTATGGCTCTGCCGATATGGCTAGTAAACCTGCACTGGCTCTAGCAGCTAGGTCTAAAGATATGGAAACCCGAACAGAGTACAGATTCTCGTACTCAGAAGAGTTCTCCAAAGATTTAGCAGTGAAGGAGCTGGTGTCAATCTGTTCCGGTTGGCTTGGTGGTCTTCGGTCACGGTTCAACGGGCCTTATAGTTACACCGTCCCCAGGACGATAAATTCCAGGGGGTATATTTCCCCTCTTCTTGGCACAATAAGAGAACAGTTTATAAAGTACATTCAGGCGTTTTCGCTATTCTCAATCGACTTAAAGATGCTTACCTCAATGTTCAGGTAGCAAAGGAGTTTCTCAAATACCTCCGGTTCCATCTGAATTCTTTGTAAAGATTCTTCTGCCCATAATGGCCCTCATCGGAACGAGAAGGCTATGTCGGTATCGCTGTTCCAACGACCTTCTGTTGCTGTCTTAGGACAAAGTTCAGCTGCGAGTTCGCATGGAATAGGTTTCTCCATCGTGACTAACTTTGGGTGGCCCTTTGGGAAAAAGCCACCTAGAACCAGTCCGGCTGATATTCTTCTGGGCCCAGCTCGTTGTAGTGGAAAGCACCATCTCTCTTCCAGTGGGGAAGATTACAGTCAAGCAGTCCCTGCAGAAGTTTTACCCTGTCTTGTCAGGTTTATGCAAGTAACGGATATCAAGGGGCATTAGTCAACCTGTTCACATGTCATCAATAATGAGGAGCAGCCACTTCTGGTGACTGCAGCACAGAACTGGCTCAGACTGCCACTCCCTGGTCCCATGTCGCGAGTTAAGGTCATGACCTATGCCAAGCAGTACCGGTTGGGGAGTCTGCTGCACATCGGACTTTGTTCAAGGATACGAGTCTTCCCAGCCTGAGCTAGTACGTCTTGGAACTTCCGGCAGCCTGGTGTGCTTTCAGTCATTCTCCTATCTGTGGAAGGGAGAGTCGGCCTTATCAGGTGTTCATCGCTGTGTTATCCATTCTCATGTGAAGAATCATAGAGGTTCTCAAAGCACCACATTATTCCGGAAGATCGAACCCATCATGTCCTGGGTCCAGGCGATGTTTTATTGGCATACTTCCTCAGAGTCCAGAACATCCGGGTGGATTTCCTGTCACGCATTTGGTTAAGTCACTAACGAGTGGTCTCTTCGTGTGCAATCATTCAAGTAGATTATGTCCCGGGGAGTCAATCCTGGGGTAGATATATTCTCTTCCCAGGTAACTTTAAGCTGGTGGGGTATTACACTCAAGGAGCAGTCCGGCATCCTTGTCCACCTCAGGTGTACTTCAAGGGTGATTTCCACTTTCATGAGTTCTATGAGGACGAGTACGAATTAGGTCGATAGAAGGTGGGCCAAGTCTGTGGCGTTCTCTTATTCTTCAGGTGGAGATCCAGAGGTTCAGATTTATTTATTCGGGCCTAGATTTATCTCTGTCCATCAGCTCTTTAGAGTCCGAGTCTCAGCCTTGTCGGCCTTCTTCGGAGCTCGGCGGGTTGTTCACCGTTTTAATCTGATGGTTCTATAAGGTGTTAAAGCTCAGCCCTCAAGGAAGACCAAGATTCCCCATTTGGATTCTTTCCCTTGTCCTCAACTCACTGTCAGGGTTCAGTAATACGGGGTCCTCCACGCTTGCTATCTCGAGACCACTTTCTTTGTGGCCATTACCCTCGCCAGGAGAGTCTTGGAAGTTGTGTCCCTAAGTTACGAGGGTCCTCTTCTGTCCTTCTTTCCAATCCAGGTGGTCCTTATTCCTATGTCTGGCTCAATTCTGGAAATTGCCTCAAGTTCTATAAGAGCCGGGGGATTCTCCTAGTTACATTTAGGTCCAAAAGTCCACTAAAGTTAATTCTCTGGATATAGGCGGAATTCGGAAGGTATAACTGTGAGTGGTTTCCAGCTTCGACTAGAAACAACTGCGACTTGGATCATCTAGTTCATCTTTCAGCCTTTTTATAAATAGGGGCCTGGTCCCTCTGGAAGAAGTATGGCACATTATGCCAGGGATATAGCGGTTTCATGGGCAGCAGCCCAGCACGGGGCTCCAGACGTGATCTACAAAGCGGCCTCATGGGCCTCTATTAAAATGTTATCGTCATAATGCTGAGTCCGCTTCGCTATCTTCTTTGAAACTTCAGTAATAGATCGTGTCGGTTGACGGGTCAAATTGGAATTTAGTGCTGTTCAGCATACCCACCCGTGTGGATTGGCTAGTTATTTCCCACACGTAGGCTGCCATGGAGTCTGTCAGGAAAAAGGAAAATTTATTATCAAATACTTACCGTAATTTTCCTTTCCTGTTGGACGACATGGCAGACGGAGTTCCCACCCATCAGTCATTGAGTAGGCTAGTTACGGAACACAGTGCCTAGCGGTGAGCTCTCTTTTATTTGAATGGGGTCCTATAGCATTGGAGAGGAGGCGGGGTTAACCCACACGTAGGCTGCCATGGAGTCCATCAGGAAAGGAAAATTACGGTAAGTATTTGATAATAAATTTTCCTTTTTATAGCTATACTTAAAAAACCTAGCAAATACAATGAACTATTTGTGACTAAAATAACCAAAAACATTGTCTACATTCTGCACTCTTTATTAGTATTAATTACTACACAATTCTGAAGATATTTTTCATTGGTCTGAAAGGAGTATTGCTGTTTTACTGCATGAAAATTACATTCTGTTGCTTTACAACAGAACAAGCTGTCCTGCAAATGTATCCGCTTTTATTTATTCATGTAAAACCTTTATCCTAAGAGGAAAAAAAACTGTTGCTGTGACTGACTGCAGTGTGAGCTGGAGTTTGGCTTCAACCACACCAATACACAAAATAAGGGACTTTTGCGGGTGCTAATTACCACACAATTGTTTAAAAGTTAACAATTTTTTTATTCAGTTAAAATTGGATTATTCCACAATAACAGACTGGGTTTACATACTACATGTTACAGCAGATGTAGTAATCTTGTCATGTTTTGCCAAATGTTCCGCTACTTCAGGCGTTTTATGTACCAAACAGGATTGTATAGTAAACTGTATAAGAGCTTCTGAAGATGCCCAGTGGGAGGGGTGAAAGATGTCAATGAGGGACAAGTAGTGACGTAATTTCTGGTATTTAAAAAGCATGCTGGAGCGGTTGATCCAATGCCATACACATGCTTGAATTGTTCCTTTTTTGTAATTCCTTTTGTGGATTTGCAATTGTGTTTAAAGTTTTTAAATAGTCCAAAGAGTGTTATGCTATGGAAATTTCTTTTTGTTGAACCTTATGCCATGAATATACTATATCGCTGAGGACCCTATAATCGGAGGAGAGAATTGTTTTTTAAGGTCCTTCGGATTGAATACTATAGCAGGAGCTTTGCAATGCACGTTCATTTAAATTTGTCACAGATTTGTCGTTCGGACAACAGCATGTGAAGTACTGTGAACTATATACTTATCTATATTATACTTTAACTACATGAGCATTCAAGCCTCAACCATAAGCTATTTCTGCTAATAAAGCTGTATAAGATGAGACTGGAAGGCCAACAAATGTGAAACGTGAAAGCTATGCTAGAAATCATAGAGCCGCTACGTGCCGTCGGAGAGAACATTTGAGATATCCATATTATTGCCCTCTGCCTCTGCAGCCTTACAGAGACACATACTGCTCTTATTAACGCTTTAGAAACCAGACCTGAACAGGACCTGTCAAAGGCAAATTAATTGATGAATATGACAGAAGGAAAGAAAATACACATCATGATGACAAAGCTCTTAAGATGTACAAAGGCACAAAGCACAACAAAGAAAGTAGAGCCTGTTTTTGCTATAAAAGGACTGTTCTATCTGGAAAGTTGATCAGCGGAAGCTACAGTTATCCACAAAAGAGTCAAAGCACTCACAAAGGAAACTTCAGACACATCATGGAGTTGCACATTTAACCACTTCAGCCCCGGAAAGGATTTGTCCCCTTAATGACCAGGCCATTTTTTGCGCAACTCTGTACCCAAACAAAATTGATGTCCTTTTTTTCCCACGCATAGCTTTTTTTTTTTTGGTGGTATTTTATCACCTCTGCATTTTTTTTATTTTTTTGCACTATAAACAACAAAACGCGACAGTTTTGAAAAAAATAAATAAAAATGAAACTGTAAATCAGTTTGGACTTTGAATAGTTCTACACTTTTGTAGAGCACTTCCTTTTCTCCAGGTTTTTATATAACAAGGCCCCATTGTATTCTGAATCTGAATAGGAGGTAAAATTCTGCTCTTATATGCTGCATCAGACAGTCCTTTTTATTGCTCCATTCTGGGTTTAGGCTGTTCTTTCTTATTTATTTATGTGTAAAGCACTTTTTGGCTATAGATACATCTTAAATGTCACATATAAAATAAAAACATATCACTGTAGAACAAGTGGCAACAATGAAGAAATTGCTTGTGGCAGGGTGATTGTCTAGCCTCTGAAGCAGCTGGTTAATACTGACGAAACCGGTCGGGTGTTTTTTCTCTGGACTGGATACTCTCTCATTGGATGATATGAATATGGGACTGTTAAGTATATGGTTTGTACCGGTGTCGTGGCTAAGTGGACGGCACTATATTCATGAGTCTGACTCACTCTGTACAATTCGTTCCATGTGTGGACTGTCTTTACATACAGGTATCAATACTGGTGGAATGGGTGGACTCTGTACAAGTCATATAAAGACATACATGGTTGATTCTCCTTAGCACACATGGAACCATATATTGGTGGTGGCTTGTTGGCTTAATGCCTTTTCCTCGGAGGTACCTCCACTTCCATATGTGACTTTACATATTTACATTACAATTGGAGCCTGTTTGTCAATGGGATATGTACTTAGTGTCCCCTTTAAATAGATCTGGGTGCGGCAGACTTGTACCATATAAGGCTGGTTTGTGTATATATACAGTATAGTTCTGTGCTTTAGGATTACAGAGTCTTCTAGCTTGGCATACATGAACACCTACCTATGAGTGGATCAATTATCAGCATTATCTGCTTATAATTTATGGATATCTAAATTCAGAAACCGTTACTGGTACCAGTAGTTTGAATATTATTGGTCAATATTTTTTTACTTATTTGCTCATGCTTTTACAATGTTTACTAATAAAGATAATTATTGTGATGAGAGTCACTTTGGGCAGAGAGCTTGTGGAACCCAGCTTACCTTATAGAGGTCGGGGAAACTCCTTGTCCAGCTCCCCCGCCCCCTCTTATGTGTAAGTTACCCTGTGTCTATTAGGGGCCCTAACCAGACTCCCAGTTGTCAGGGCTGGGCTCAGCCCTTCCTTCTCAAAGCTGGCCACTCAGCTGTTGGCTAATTGCCAGCTCCTTTCTCTCCACAGTGACTCACCTGTTGATGATATTCTCCTCATCAGTCCTGCCTACTTAAGCCGTCCAGCCCAGATTATCTCTGCCTTTGCCTTGGTCACATCTCCAGAGACGCTCTCCTGTGTTGCTGTTAAAGACTTGCTTGGCAGACATTCCTTCTGGCTCCTGATCCTGCTTACTGTTCTACTATGCTTGTCTGACTATGCGTTCCGGTTCCTGAACTCTAGATATTTTTAGACTAATGTTTTTACCTTATTATTATTATTAATAAACAAGTGTGATTTAACTGTACTTCTGTCTCAGTCTGATTCATGGTTTCTGACACTAAACTAAATAACTAAATGTTACGTGTTTAGTGCCTTTATCCCATTATTCTATTGTTTCTGTCTGCCTTGGGAGCAAAGTATTATGGGATGTATATGTGTATGTGGATTGGCTTACATGTTACTGGAGGAGGTAAAGTGTACCCTGCCCTGTGTCATTATGCAAAGGAAGGTGGATTGTCCTCTGAGTGTATGTATATATTTGTGCCTCTGTTCAAATAAACTGTTCTTATTCTGGTTTACCCCAAAACTGGTGTTGCCTAGTTCTTGGGGTAACTATAGCCAGATTCACTGATCGCTAGGGATGAGCCGAACACCCCCGCGTTCAGCTCGCACCAGAACCCGCGAACGGACCTAAAGTCCGTGCGAGCTTTCGAACCCTATTAGTTATAATGGATGCGAACGTGCTAATTTTAAAGGCTAATATGCATGTTATTGTCATAAAAAGTGTTTGGGGACCTGGGTCCTGCCCCAGGGGACATGTATCAATGCAAAAAAATGTTTTAAAATCGGTTGTTTTTTCAGGAGCAGTGATTTTAATAATGCTTAAATTGAAACAATAAAAGTGTAATATTCCTTTAAATTTTGTACCTGGGGGGTGTCTATAGTATGCATGTAAAGGGGCGCATGTTTCCTGTGCTTAGAACTGTCTCTGCAAAAAGTGTCATTTTTGCAGAAAAGAAAGCTATTTAAAATCACTCGCGGCTAATGTGTATTGTCGGCTCCCGTAATACAGTGAACAGTCATTCATTGAAAGTCATTCATAAAAAAAAAAGTCATTGATAAAAAAAATTAAAATAAAAATAAAAAAAAAAAAAGCGTGGGGGTCCCCCAAATTCAATAACCAGGCCCTTCAGGTCTGGGATGGATATTAAGGGGGACCCCAGCCAAAAAAAAATGGCGTGGGGTCCCCCTCAAAATCCATACCAGACCCTTATCCGAGCACGCAACCTGGCAGGCTGCAGGAAAAGAGGGGGGGACGAGAGCGGCCCCCCCCGCCTGAACCGTACCAGGCCACATGCCCTCAACATTGGGAGGATGCTTTGGGGGTCTAAGACCCCCAAAGCACCTTGTCCCCATGTTGATGAGGACAAGGGCCTCTTCCCACAACCCTGGCCATTGGTTGTGGGGGTCTGCGGGCGGGGGGCTTATCGGAATCTGGAAGCCCCCTTTAACAAGGGGACCCCCAGATCCCAGCCCCCCCCTGTGTGAAATGGTAAGGGGGTACAAAAGTACCCCTACCATTTCACCAAAAAAGTGTCAAAAATTTTAAAAATGACAGGAGACGGTCTTTGACAATTCCTTCTTCTTTCTTCTTTCTTCTTTCTTCATCCTTCGGTTTCTTCATCTTCTCCTTCCGTCATCTTCTTCCATTTTCTTCTTCCTCCGATCCGCTTCTTCTTGCGCTGGTCTTCTCGTCCAGCATCTTCTTCCATGACGTCGGCATCTGTTCTTCTGTCGGGCCGCTCCTCGCAATGGGAGGCTCCCGCTGTGTGAGGCTTCGCTCCGTCTGACAGGTCTTTTATAACGGAGGGCACCTGGTGACCCCGCCCCCCTCTGACGTCATGGGGAAAGCCATAGGGAATTCCCCATGACGTCCCCGTGCGTCAGAGGGGGCGGGGTCACCAGGTGCCCTCCATTATAAAAGACCTGTCAGCCGCAGCGAAGCCTCACATAGCGGGAGCCTCCCATTGCGAGGAGTGGCCCAAGAAGAGACACTAACACAGACGACGCCATGGAAGAAGATGCCGGACGAGAAGGACAAGAAGGCCAGCGCAAGAGGAAGAAGAAAATGGAAGAAGATGACGGAAGGAGAAGATGAAGAAACCGAAGGATGAAGAAAGAAGAAGATTTTAATAAAGGAATTGTCAAAGACCGTCTCCTGTAATTTTTACAATTTTTGACACTTTTTTGGTGAAATGGTAGGGGTACTTTTGTACCCCCTTACCATTTCACACAGGGGGGGGGGCGGGATCTGGGGGTCCCCTTGTTAAAGGGGGCTTCCAGATTCCGATAAGCCCCCCGCCCGCAGACCCCCACAACCAATGGCCAGGGTTGTGGGGAAGAGGCCCTTGTCCTCATCAACATGGGGACAAGGTGCTTTGGGGGTCTTAGACCCCCAAAGCATCCTCCCAATGTTGGGGGCATGTGGCCTGGTACGGTTCAGGCGGGAGGGGGGGGGCGCTCTCGTCCCCCCTCTTTTCCTGCGGCCTGCCAGGTTGCGTGCTCAGATAAGGGTCTGGTATGGATTTTGAGGGGGACCCCACGCCATTTTTTTGGGCTGGGATTCCCCTTAAAATCCATCCCAAAAAAGGGAAAAATATTGACACAGTCGGGAGCTACGAGTAGCTGCTCACCCCGGGTTTGGATGAAAAAAAGAAAAGGTTCTCCCTGTGTGGTGGGGTTTTTAGGCAGCAATGCGTCTGATAAGAATTATCAAACGGATGTATTTAGTGAGAGACCAAGTCCGTCCAGATCAATTTACAAAGTTTATTTAAATTTAAAAATTAAGTGACACATAAAAAAGTGTAAAACACAAGCCCATACAGAATAAAATACAAATACAGTACACAAAGTATAGTATAGCCAACAGATAACACCTAACCCCTTGACTGATGTGGTCAGAAGAGGTGATTGTATAAGATGTGACAAAAAACTGACGCGTTTCGACCTGTTGTTTGTATCGGTCTTCCTCAGAGTATTTTTGGTCTGTTGGGATAAAAAGACAGTGTAACAGCAACTACTCGATTAAGTGTTTTCGTGTGTTACGCTCATGTCCATATGTATTTTTTTATCAATATAATTACCAGTATACGTGTAGTGTCTGGAATGGTCTTCTGCATGGGTATTCATAAAAATCCCATCGTCTTTCCTGGTGGCTTCCAAATCTGACTCCCACTGGTGAATCAAGGCACGGCAGGTTGTCCAGGCCGTATGTGGCTTGCAAGGAGTCACACTTGTGGCTGACTTGCCAGAGAGGAACCCCAGAGCGGTCCCCCGGGGGCACGGTGGGGGGGGGGGGGGGAAGAAAAAAGGGCCAGCAGTAGGACACCCGCAGCAACGGACTCCTGGAATATACCAAGAAATCATTCATAGGCACATTTATATAAGATGGGAACAAATAGAAGAAGAGAGGGTTCTTTTTTTATTTTTATTTTTTTTTGAGGAAGAATCCCTCAATTCAAAAAAATAATGCTATTGTCAGGGAAACCTTCAGTTTAACGCTGGGCGCCGGGTGCCTATGCGCGACGGGACGGCGCTCCGACGCATGCGCACTAGCGCACGCCTGAGCGTCCCAGTGCGTGGCAGCGTCACATGACCACTTACACTGCCCATTTAAGGAAGTGGTTGAGATCAGTCCAGCGCTGGCTTGTCTTCAGCTTCCTGCCAAAGCTCTGTTCCTGTTTCCTGTATCCTGATGGCCTGATTTGACCCGGATTTGCCTTTTGACCTTGCTGCCTTCTCCTGCCCTTGACCTCTGGACTGTTTACTGGACTTACCTGCTTGCTGCCTCTGGCCCCCTTGAACCTTTGCTTGTGACCCGGATTTGTCTGCTGTCTCCTGCCTTGAACCTTTGCTTGTGACCCGGATTTGTCTACCTACAGCCCTGTACCTGCACCTGTGTTCTAGAACTTCCCAACGTATTCCTGACCCCAGCATTTGGCTCCTACTTCAGTCCTCACCCTCTGGTTGGGTAGCCTGTGCTTCTTTGTGCCATTCACCCCCTTTCTCACCTCCAGGGGGCGGACTGCGCTCAGTTGCAAGGGTGAACCACTCTCGGCACTTCGGCCTCGGTAAGTACTCTCCTGATAGTACAAGCCAGCCATGTCTGAGGCCGACAGAGTGCGTTCACCCCTTGAGGCTTTGTGCCAACAAGTCTCAGCTTTAACTGAAGCCGTACAAAAACTGCAAGAGGGGTATACTCAAGTGGACAGTCGCCTGCAGCATCTTTCTGGGTTAGCCACACCTACCTTGGCAGCTCCTTCCGCCTCCAGCGGAATCTCTGCTCCTCCTGGATCAGCTAACCCTACTGTAATTATGGCCTCTCCTGAACCCAGGGTTCCTACCCCTGAACGCTTCACGGGTGACCGTAAGAAGTTCCGGGCCTTTAAGAATGCCTGCTCCCTCTACTTGGCCCTCCAACCCAGGACTTTTTCTTCTGAAATAGTAAAGGTGGGCTTCATTATTTCACTGCTGGCTGAGGAACCCCAGGCATGGGCCCATAGTCTGATGGAGCAGAGGAACCCCGCATTGAATGCGGTAGAAACTTTTTTTTGAAAGTATGGCTCAACTTTACGACGACCCTCAACGTGGAGCTACAGCTGAAGCTACATTACATAATTTTACTTCAGGGTCGCAGACCGATGGAGGACTACACCGTAGAGTTTCGAAAATGGTCAGCTGATACCGGTTGGAACGAACCGGCCCTCAAATACCAGTATCGCCAGGGGTTATCCGAGGTCTTAAAAGATGAATTGGCAAGATCTGAGACTCCTGACACGCTGGAGGACCTGATCCAAGCCGCCACCAAATTGGACCGACGCATGCGAACGCTTTCAGTCCCCCCGCTCCAACTGGACTTTCACTAGACCTACCTTGCCTCCACCCGCCACTGCGGCTTCAGCCGTGGCCACCCAGGAAACGGAACCTATGCAGTTGGGGTTGGTCCGTGCCCCTCTCACTGCTGAAGAGCGGCTCCGTAGGCGACGGGCGAACCTCTGCCTGTATTGTGGGGCTTCTGGACATTTCCTCAGTACCTGTCCTATAAGACCGAGTAAGTCCTACCGTCAATGTCTTATGAACTATCAGTCTTCTGGGTTCTCCCAGACTTATGTCGCCCTCTTTGTCTCCTTACAGCTATCGGGAGAGGAGATCCGACTATCAGCAATAATTGATTCCGGGGCCTGCAGCTGCTTCCTTGACGCTACATTAGCCTCCAAACTGCACCTACCCCTTGTCCTGAAGAAACAGAACTTGCAGGTACACCTGGCTGATGGCTCTCTTCCCCGTTCAGGACTTATCACCCATGAAACCCAACCCATCTGGGTTACCACCGACTCTGGTCATCAGGAACTCATTCAGTTTGACATCATCCCATCTCCCATGTTCCCCATCATCTTGGGACTTCCGTGGCTGCAAATCCATGAACCACAGATAAACTGGGGAAGGAAAGAGGTCTCCTTCTCATCTCCCCACTGCACCCAGCATTGCTTCATTCAGGCCTCAGTTTCCTGCTCCACCATTTCTTCTGTTCCCGACAACCTTACGCATGTACCCCCAGTTTACTTAGAATTCCGAGATGTATTCGACAAACAACAAGCAAACTGTCTGCCGCCCCATCGGGCATATGATTGTCCTATCGACCTCCTCCCTGGGTCGGTGATCCCTTTTGGCCGTATTTTTCCCCTGTCCGAAGTGGAATTAAAGGTCCTCAAGGCCTATATTGACGATAACCTGGAGAAGGGGTTCATTCGCCCTTCCTCGTCACCAGCCGGAGCTGGCATCTTTTTTGTAGGGAAAAGAGATGGCTCCCTGAGGCCTTGCATCGACTACAGGGAATTAAATAAAATCACGATTAAAAACCGGTATCCCCTGCCACTGATTCCAGAACTTTTTCAACGTTTCAGATCTTCCCGAATCTTCTCCAAGTTGGATCTACGTGGGGCCTATAATCTTATCCGAATCAGGGCAGGAGACGAATGGAAAACCGCTTTTAGATCCAGATTCGGGCACTACGAATACTTGGTAATGCCCTTTGGGCTTTGTAACGCACCAGCAACCTTCCAGCACCTGGTCAATGATATCTTTCGCAAACATCTCGATGACTTCCTTGTCGTGTATCTGGACGACATCCTTATCTTCTCAGACACCCCGGAACTGCACCGAGTGCACGTGAGACAAGTCCTTACCATTCTTCGAAGTCACAGATTGTACCTCAAAGCTGAGAAGTGCGAATTCGAAAAATCTACAGTGCAGTTCCTGGGGTTCATCATTTCTACAAGTGGGGTCTCCATGGACCCACAGAAGGTTAAAGCCATACTGGAGTGGCCAGCCCCGGTAAACAAGAAAGGGGTACAGCGATTCATCGGATTCGCAAATTTTTACCGGAGATTCATTGTTGGCTTTTCTTCCATAGTGGCACCCATCACCAAATTGACTCATCAAGGCACCCAATTCCACTGGTCCCCGGAGGCTCAAGGGGCCTTCGACACGTTGAAGAAACTGTTTTCGTCAGCTCCCATCCTGATGCATTCAAATCCAGCCTTACCCTTTTGTGCTGGAAGTGGATGCATCAGAGACGGCTACGGGAGCTATCCTGTCCCAAAGACTAGGTCCCAAGGCTCTCTTACATCCCGTGGCTTTCGCATCTCGGACGTTAAGTCCTCCAGAAAGGAATTACGATGTGGGAGATAGAGAATTACTGGCCATCAAATTTGCCTTGGAGGAGTGGAGGTACCTCCTGGAGGGGGCTTCTCATCCAATCATGATTTGGACCGACCACAGAAATTTGGAATATCTCAGGACAGCCAAACGCCTAAAGCCTAGGCAAGCCCGATGGGCTCTTTTCTTTTCAAGATTCAATTTTCATATCTCGTACAGACCCGGCTCGAAAAATGGGAAGGCAGACGCTCTCTCCAGGATGTTCCACGAAACACCCCAAGAATCTGAACCTAGCACCATTCTTTCGCCACAGAATTTTCTCTCTCTCATATTGCAACTGGATCTGATCCCCGCTATTAAGGCAGCATCCGGGCAACTTCCAAATCAAGGAACTCCCCCAATGGAGGAACCCGACGGACTACACTGGTTCCAGGGAAAGGTATTTGTCCCCACAGAAGTAAGACCCTTGACACTCAAGACCCTACATGATCTTAAACTTGCAGGACACTTTGGGGTTCGTAAAACAACGGAACTAGTTTCTCGCTCCTTTTGGTGGCCTGGGTGGAGACAAGACTGTCGGAACTATGTATCTTCTTGTGTGGTCTGTCAACGGAACAAGGGGACTAACTCTAAAGCCTGGGGCCTGCTGAGACCCTTGTCCATCCCTGAGTGTCCATGGGCGGAGATAGCAATGGACTTTATCGTGGAATTACCTTCCTCAGAGTGATTCACCACAATATTGGTCGTAGTAGACCGATTGTCAAAAATGGCACATTTTCTTCCAATTACCGGCACCCCTTCTGCTTCTGCTACAGCCGATATCTTCCTCAAGGAGATTGTCCGACTCCACGGCTTACCTGCAACTGTTACCTCTGATAGAGGTCCTCAGTTTACCTCTAAGTTTTGGCGAGAGTTATGCAAAGCCCTGGAGATTAAAATATGCCTCTCTTCGGCCTACCATCCTCAAAGTAACGGTCAGACTGAAAGGACGAATCAGTCACTGGAGCAGTATCTTCGTTGTTTTTGTTCAGACTCCCAGGACGAATGGTCCAGTCTTCTACCGTATGCAGAGTTTGCTTATAACAACGCGGTTCATACCGCCACCAATCAAACGCCCTTTTGGGCCAACTATGGGTTCCACCCTTCCTTCCTACCTGGGTTCTTTCCTGAAATTGCCGTTCCGGCTGTCCAAGACCGAGTAAGGTCCCTTCAACAAAACTTCCAGAGAATACAAGAAGCCATGCAAAAAGCTCAGGAGGGGTATGAAAGATACTTCAATCGGGGAAGAAAGGAGAACCCGGATTTCAAAATAGGAGACGAGGTTTGGTTATCCTCAGTCAACCAATTTCCCCACACGGAAATTGGGACCTAAATTTATCGGTCCTTTCAAAATTAAGCGGAAAATCAACCCCGTGGCTTTTGAACTTTCTCTACCAGATTCATACAGGATACACCGTTTTCCACGCTTCCCTCCTGAAACCTGTCACTCCCAGTCCCTTCCCGGGCAGGACTGAACCACCACCTCCACCAGTGCTGGTGGATGGCGAAACGGAATTCGTAGTGGAAAGGATTTTGAGTTGCAGGAAGAAGGGGAGGCAACTCCAATACTTGGTCAAATGGGAGGGTTACCCCGCAGAAGAGAATTCGTGGGAACCTTCAGGAAATCTACATGCCCCACGTTTAATCCGGGCCTTCCACACTGAGCATCCAGAATTGATGGCTAGTTTGGGCGTCCGGAGGCCGCCCCTCGGGGGAGGGCACTGTCAGGGAAACCTTCAGTTTAACGCCGGGTGCCTATGCGCATGCGCGACGGGACGGCGCTCCGACGCATTCGCATTCGCGGCTCGGCGCTCCGACGCATGCGCACTAGCGCACGCCTGAGCGTCCCAGTGCGTGGCAGCGTCACATGACCACTTACACTGCCCATTTAAGGAAGTGGTTGAGATCAGTCCAGCGCTGGCTTGTCTTCAGCTTCCTGCCAAAGCTCTGTTCCTGTTTCCTGTATCCTGATTGCCTGATTTGACCCGGATTTGCCTTTTGACCTTGCTGCCTTGAACCTTTTGCTTGTGACCCGGATTTGTCTACCTACAGCCCTGTACCTGCACCTGTGTTCTGGAACTTCCCAACGTATTCCTGACCCCAGCATTTGGCTCCTACTTCAGTCCTCACCCTCTGGTTGGGTAGCCTGTGCTTCTTTGTGCCATTCACCCCCTGTCTCACCTCCAGGGGGCGGACTGCGCTCAGTTGCAAGGGTGAACCACTCTCGGCACTTCGGCCTCGGTAAGTACTCTCCTGATATCAATGATATCACTCTCTAAATATAATAGCTATCATACTCCTGGGAATCAGAGTTATCTTCATATATAGGGTATATCCCTTTCTCTAAAGGATTGTATATTTGTAATTAGATATTAAATTTATAAAGAATTGGATCATAAGGTAGAAGTAAGTCTCGGGGATAAGGGGAGGTGTGGGGTGCAAAGTGCATAAATAAGTGGTGACGGAAAGTTTTGAGGGGAAGAGGGGGGGGGAGGGAGGATAGGGGAAAGAGGGGGGGGGGGGGGGTAGGGGGAAGAGGAAGAGAGAAAGGGACAGGGGGTAGGGAGGGGGAAGGAGAGAAAGGGAGGACAAGAAAATGGTGGGAAATGTATATGTATGGCGCGCTTCATACATATGGGAAAATAAAGAGAGAATATGAGAAAAGAGGTGAGAGGGAAATGTGAAAGAGGAAAATAAATGTGAGAATGGGGGTAAGGAAGGGATATAGGACAGTACATGATGGGAAGAGAGAGTGTTGGGCTACTTAGAAGAAGGGGGGGGGGGAAAGGTAGGAGAAGGGCAGGTGTAGAAGGGAAGGAAAAGGGGGAAGGAGGAGAGAAAAAAGAAAAAAGAAAGGAGAAGAGGTTGGGGAAAAGAGGAAAGGTTATATTGAAGGGTAGGAGGGGTGGGGGAAAGGTGAATGATAGATGTTGTAAAAACAATGTGGTAGATTAGAAGTGTGGGGCAAAATGTGAAAGTGAAAATTATACGGTGTGATGGAAAAATTACATAGGTAAGGAAAGTTGTGAAGGAAGGGAAGGGGAGGGAAGAGGGGAAAAAAGACAAAAAGGGGGGGGGGGAAGAGGGGGAAGGGGGAAAAAAAAAAAAAAAAGTGGAGGTGAGAAGGATGGGATGCAGTGTGGGATATGGGGTGTGCGAGTGTGGGGGATGTGTGAAGAAGTGAGGTGAAAAGGGAGGGGAGGGGAAGGGAAAGGGGGGGATGGTTGGGGGATAGAGTTGTGAAAATAAGGGTAAAGGACAAGTGAGAGGAAGGAAAGAGAAGGGATGCAAGGGGACGGGGGGGGGAGGAAGGAGGGAAGGGGGGGTGGGGAAATGTATGGGGCCACTGTGAAGGTTGACTAGACTGGGTAGGAGGGGAATGTGATGATGGGGAGAGGGAAACAAGGCTAAGGAAGGTAGGGATGAGGTACAATGTGGGTATATGAGGGAAGTTAGTGGAGAGGGAGGGAAAGAGAGAAGGGGGGAACGGGGGGACACGAAGCCCTTAAGAAAGGGAGCATATGAGATGGATTCATTCAGTCCTGGAGGCAAATTAGCCTGCAATCTGTGAATCCATCTCTGTTCGTGCTGCAATAGTGTCTTGTTCCAATCACCGCCTCGACCGGGAATGTGTACCCGGTCGAGAGCAGTGAAGGATATACTGGGCATTTTGTAGTTGTGTTGGACAACAACATGCCTGCCTAGGGCTAAGTAATGGTTTCCAATTTGCATGGCATATATGTGTTTAGACATCCTGCGAAAAAACTCCTGCTTCGTCTTCCCCACATAAAAGGCCCCACATTCACAAGACATAAAGCTGTTTACTTTGGGGTCATCAAAAAGGATGCTCCAATGTTTCTTTATAATGTTACGAATATGCTTGTGCTGTTGGGAGAAGCGAAGTATGATCCGAGTAGGATAATTTTTGGAACTCTTTGCTTCACTAGTCTTTTTAGACAGTAATTTAGAACGCGTTTCCAAGATGGTTCTGTTATAGGCTTTCCGTAGACATGAACGGCTATAGCCACGCGCAAGTAGTCTCTCTTGTAAGTGCCCTGCTTCGATTTTAAAAGAGGAGTCCTCAGAAAAATTGCGGCGTAGCCGTAAATATTGTCCATATGTCCATATGTCATATGGACAATATTTACGGCTACGGCTTCTCCTTTCTTTTTTCTTTTTTCTCTCCTCCTTCCCCCTTTTCCTTCCCTTCTACACCTGCCCTTCTCATACCTTTCCCCCCCCCCCCCCTTCTTCTAAGTAGCCCAACACCCTCTCTTCCCATCATGTACTGTCCTATATCCCTTCCTTACCCCCATTCTCACATTTATTTTCCTCTTTCACATTTCCCTCTCACCTCTTTTCTCATATTCTCTCTTTATTTTCCCATATGTATGAAGCGCGCCATACATATACATTTCCCACCATTTTCTTGTCCTCCCTTTCTCTCCTTCCCCCTCCCTACCCCCTGTCCCTTTCTCTCTTCCTCTTCCCCCTACCCTCCCCCCCCTCTTTCCCCTATCCTCCCTCCCCCCCCCTCTTCCCCTCAAAACTTTCCGTCACCACTTATTTATGCACTTTGCACCCCACACCTCCCCTTATCCCCGAGACTTACTTCTACCTTATGATCCAATTCTTTATAAATTTAATATCTAATTACAAATATACAATCCTTTAGAGAAAGGGATATACCCTATATATGAAGATAACTCTGATTCCCAGGAGTATGATATCAATGATATCACTCTCTAAATATAATAGAATTATTTTTTTGAATTGAGGGATTCTTCCTCCAAAAAAAAAAAAAAAAAAAAAAAAAAAAAAGAACCCTCTCTTCTTCTATTTGTTCCCATCTTATATAAATGTGCCTATGAATGATTTCTTGGTATATTCCAGGAGTCCGTTGCTGCGGGTGTCCTACTGCTGGCCCTTTTTTCTTCCCCCCCCCCCCACCGTGCCCCCGGGGGACCGCTCTGGGGTTCCTCTCTGGCAAGTCAGCCACAAGTGTGACTCCTTGCAAGCCACATACGGCCTGGACAACCTGCCGTGCCTTGATTCACCAGTGGGAGTCAGATTTGGAAGCCACCAGGAAAGACGATGGGATTTTTATGAATACCCATGCAGAAGACCATTCCAGACACTACACGTATACTGGTAATTATATTGATAAAAAAATACATATGGACATGAGCGTAACACACGAAAACACTTAATCGAGTAGTTGCTGTTACACTGTCTTTTTATCCCAACAGACCAAAAATACTCTGAGGAAGACCGATACAAACAACAGGTCGAAACGCGTCAGTTTTTTGTCACATCTTATACAATCACCTCTTCTGACCACATCAGTCGAGGGGTTAGGTGTTATCTGTTGGCTATACTATACTTTGTGTACTGTATTTGTATTTTATTCTGTATGGGCTTGTGTTTTACACTTTTTTATGTGTCACTTAATTTTTAAATTTAAATAAACTTTGTAAATTGATCTGGACGGACTTGGCCTCTCACTAAATACATCCGTTTGATAATTCTTATCAGACGCATTGCTGCCTAAAAACCCCACCACACAGGGAGAACCTTTTCTTTTAAAATCCATCCCAGACCTCAAGGGTCTGGTATGGATTTTGAGGGGGGACCCTACGCCATTTTTTTTTTATCAATGAATGACAGTTCTCTGTGTTACGGGAGCCATCAATTCATTAGCCGCGAGTGCTTTTAAATAGCTTTTTTCCTGCAAAAATGACACTTTTTGCAGGGACAGTTCTAAGCACAGGAAACCTGCCCCCCTTCACAGGCAACCTATAGACACCCCCCAGATGTGATACTGCAATGCTGTACTAACAGCACGCACACACAAATCCCCAGAAATAGAGCACATATTGTCAGCAGTCAGCAACACACTGACACGCTGACACTGAAACACAATATGCGAGGCCGCCGCCGCGGCGGCCTCTTATACCCTGGGGCGTGTACTAAAGCCCCTGAGCTATAATTGGCTACAGGCATCCTGCCTGTAGCCAATTATGGCTCTCCTCGCTGCCGGCACTGTGATTGGCCAAGCATGCGGGGGGTCACAGTGCATGCTTGGCCAATCATCAGCCAGCATTGCACTGCGACTGGCGCAATGCATTGCGGGCCGCTCGCATCACACGAATTTGATGTGAGCGGCCCAAATAGTTCTGGGCTCGCCGAACGGGCGAACGCCCGATGTTCGATTCGAACATGGGTTTGAATCGAACACCGGGCCCATCCCTACTGATCGCGTGTTCCAGAGCATTGGGAAGCAGCTTCTTGGCGGATATACCCAGTCAGGGTGTCCGGATTCCGTCACACTTATATTTTATTCATTTCTAGCTGAACGTGATTTTATTTTTTTTATGAAGAGGTTGGTAGTCAAAGTCAGGTTCTTTTATCTCCTAGTTTTGGTGGATTATTATTTTTGATATACTGACAACTCCCCTGATATACAACATAATATATATTTTTTGGCTTGTATACTGCAGCCATATATTCAGGATGAAGTTATACTTCACATTTCATCATGGTAAGTTCTCAGAATGTGCCTTAGTTCGTGCCAAAGTCAAGTGAGTTCATGTTGAAGGAGGACAGACTGTACATTTTGCATTTGTCAAAAATGGCTAAAAATATAAAACCGAGAACAAAAGGTGAATGAGTTTAAAAAATGAATTCTATAATAAATAATTTAAACAAATACTGTATGTAGAGTTTTATGGTTACCTGAGTCCTTCACAAGTAATGTTGGTTGCGCTTCCATTTCAATTTCCTGGACAACCCTGTCCAAGAGACTACTACTCTTATCTATTAGGGCAGCCATTCTCAGTCAGGGTTCTGTGGAACCCTAGGATTTCTCCAGAGATTATTATGGGTTCTTTGAGCTGTGGCTAATTGACCTCCCATCTGAAAGTGCCTTCATAGTTCCAGGTCCTTTACTTCTGGGCAGACTAAGTAGCATGACACCAGTGATCTTTTTCCCAGACCATAAGGGTGGCATTTTTAATCACCATTTTAGGAAGGGGGGGGGGGGGGGGGGGTTGCCCTTCTTCTCATTGCCTAATCTTCCTAATGACCCCCGGTGGACCTGAAAATTATTCCAAGGGTTCCTCCTGAGGTAAAAATTTTGAGAAGGGGCTGATTGGGGAAAAAAGCGAAAAATGTAAAAAGTCCTGTCCTCCCATGACCCTGTGCTCTTCTCGTCACTACTATGCAGGAGGTACTAAGAATATTCACTTGCTTACACGTATCTTTAAAGATTTTTAGCCATTCAGGTTGACCTTGGACTTTCCCCTTGAAGATCTTTCACTACCCACTTGCTACTTGAAAATATTTCAATCAGATTATTCAGTTCATCAGATTTTTGGATGTTGCCAGCATTTAAGCCTCTATGGATGGTCCAGGTCCATATTCTAAATACAAAGATGTACAAGAGGAAGGTGTTTGCTGCAGTACATAACTAAACGAAATAGCCATAGCAGGTGTTCCCTCATGCATGCGCTAAAGGATGACGGTTCGGCGCACACGGGTGCGGGGCGGCGCAGACACATGTGCAGTGGCATGCACATTGCATGACCCTGGCCTATAAAAGACTGCCCATATCTTCTCCTCCAAATGGCTGGATTGTCTTCAGCTCTCCCCTGCTCCTGAACCTGCATTGTGATTCCTGTTGTGACCTGGCTTGCCTCCTCACCAGCTCTTATCTCTTCTCCAGTGTTTGACCCCCGGCTTGGCTTACGGACTTTGCTATCACTTTGTTGATTACTTACCTGTGTATGACCCCTGGCTTGCCTCACCACTCTCTTGCAGCAGCCGCCAACCTGTTCACCAGTGTTTGACCCTTGGCCTTTACTGAGTGGCCTGTATACACAATCATCTGAATCCAGTTGCAGCCTACAGGGACTTGCTCTCACACCTTTGCTGCCACCACAAGCAGTCTCCAAGTGATCTTCAGTTCAAGCCTTCCTCAACCTGCTGGTAACCCATGCTTCTTTGAGCCCTATACTTCCTGTACTACCTTCAGGGGTATACTGCACTTAGCTGCAAGGGGAGCCTCTCTCAGCATCTGCCTCTCTTGTCCAAAATGAATACCCTGCTGTCCTCAAGAATACTGAGTCCTAGTTATCCCTCCTACATTTTCTCAAGTGTAGAGGCCCATGCATTTCACTGCATTGGGCTAAATATGTCAAAGTTTTTTACATTTGATAGCATATTGGATTTTTTAGGTATTCAAATTTTTAGATGTATTGCTGGCCTTCAAAACACAGAGACTGGGTATGAGCAAACTAGTTTGGTTTACAGGAGGTTCGGCTTTGGAGCCAAATCTTGTTTTTTTTTTTTCTGATTTCTAACTCCAATTTTGCAAGCTTTTTTAAAAAAAAAAGTGTGGGTAACGTTGCACTGCAATGGAGGGCATGTATCGATGAAAACTTTTAAGAAGTACCATTTAGTGGGGGAAGGATATTTTA
This sequence comes from Lithobates sylvaticus, assembly GCA_028564925.1. NCBI lineage: Eukaryota > Metazoa > Chordata > Amphibia > Anura > Ranidae > Lithobates > Lithobates sylvaticus. The sequence continues at coordinate 161,460,873 of CM053030.1, forward strand.
ATGCAGCTTAAAGGGCAACATAAAAAGCACACATTTTTAAAAATATAACATGGGGATCTCATAAACCTGCTTGTGAATTTGACGTGACCTCCTTTTTTATTTTTAAAAATGGCCGTTGATCTGTAATTTTAGCTGTAGCACTGCCACCACTAAATGACAGTTGTCCACCAGCTTTTGTTTGTTGAGAAACCAGGGGATCTGTCATTTGGTGGTAGCACTCCCTCAGCTGACAGATTACCATGGCTTGTGTCCGGCAGGAATGCATGGGAAAGGTGTTCCTGTACTTTCTCCACAGTAGGAATGTCATTCCCATTAGCTGCGTCCTGCAGGACTGGCTTTTGGCTGCCTACACACACTGCCCCACCCACCACACACTCTGCCAATCAGAGGGTAACTTACATCACACTGCAGAGCCCTGTTCCTGAAATCCAATGAGGGCACTGCCGATCCACCATGTGTTCCTGGTTCTTAGTACTGTGTGTGTGTGCAGCAAGTGTTTGGAGGAGTATGAAGATGCTGGGAGGAGGGGGGGGGGGGGGACTGGAGATGACAGGGTGCTTAGGACTGGACACAGGTTAGCTGTGTCATTACTGCTCATTACAGCTCCCATAGACAATGCTGTACATAGCCACTATGGTGTGTGTGCTGGAGGCAGACTGAATGTGTATTAGGACAAACCTGAAGACTGGATATGGGATGAGCATTTTAAGTTACTGCTGTCATCTATTAGCTATGTGGGCATGAAGAGTTATGTACAACTTGGGGGGCCTCCCACCACACAATTTACTTGCCACAGTGATGGAAAAAAAATATGCAAACTATAGATCGTATACACATGAATAAAAACAATCCTTAGACACAGTCTTTAGATATTTATATTCAAAACAGTGCTCACTACCACACAGTGTAAGTGTGGCTGAAGCTCATAAAGGCCCATAAGAGAAATGGAGCATGATGTTGGGTGATGAGATGGACAGTCAGTGCGTAAAGATCACTGTCATTATCCGTTAAGCATGCACCAAACACCAGAGTTCGCACCTCGTGAGTCACTCTCCCCCTAAGGCAGGGGTAGGCAACCTAGGCCCTCCAGCTGTGGTAAAATTGCAAATCCCATCATGCTTCTGCCTCTAGGAGTCATATGTGATAGTGTAGGGGCGCTAGTTTACTCCACTAGTGTTGAGAAAAATTCAGTGTAGGTATGTAATACCCTTTTTATATTAATACACAACAAAGTATTATAGTAATAAATGCATACCATATATGTGATATCTTGTGTGACAATTCTACAAAAAGTACAAAATCACATGTGACGTGATACCATATATAAAAAAATTATATATTGAACATGTGTGTCATTAGATTGACACCATCTGTGCACCTTTGGTGAACTCCAATCACCCAATGTCAGCAAAAAATAGTTCCACAGCAGTTTTAATTCACCACATAAACACTAGGGGTGCAACGGATCAAAAAACTCACGGATCGGATCGATCCTCGGATCAGGAGTCACGGATCGGATCATTTTTCGGATCAGCAAATAATTGAATTTGCAAAAACCTGTGAAAATTCCGCCACCATATAGTCCCCACTGTAATATCCACGTCATCTCCCCACTGTAATATCCACGTCATCTCCCCCACTGTAATATCCACGTCATCTCCCCCACTGTAATATCCACGTCATCTCCCCCACTGTAGTATTGGCTGGGTATCGCAGAGTATTGGCTGGGTATCGCAGAGTATTGGCTGGGTATCGCAGAGTATATGCAGGGTTAATGCAGAGTATCGCAGAGTATTGGCTGGGTATCGCAGAGTATTGGCTGGGTATCGCAGAGTATTGGCTGGGTATCGCAGAGTATTGGCTGGGTATCGCAGAGTATTGGCTGGGTAATGCAGAGTATTGCAGAGTATTGGCTGGGTAATGCAGAGTATATGCAGGGTTAATGCAGAGTATCGCAGAGTATTGGCTGGGTAATGCAGAGTATATGCAGGGTTAATGCAGAGTATATGCAGGGTTAATGCAGAGTATATGCAGGGTTAATGCAGGGTTAATGCAGGATATTGGCTGGTTAATGCAGGGTATGTTTACAAGTGATCGCTCCGTCAAATTTGACGGAGCGATCACATTGTAAACAGTACCCGGGTGTACCAAGATGGCCGCCGCTCCGGAGCTAGGCCGAAGCCGCGGCCTTTCCTAAGGCCGCCGGGTGTACAAAGATGGCCGCCGCCGCTCCGGAGCTAGGCCAAAGCCGCGGCCTTTCCTAAGGCTGAGGCCGCGGAGCGCTCCGCGGATCGCGGGGTGTGCCGATCCGAACGGGGTGGCCCGTTCGGATCACGGATCGGCGACAATCCGTTGCACCCCTAATAAACACCATAGTGAATAAAAATAATATAAAATAAACGATGAATGGGGGGTGTGACCGGATGGGAGAGCTGAGAGCTGAGTGAGTGAGGTCAGGTGTGTGTCCTCTCGCCCTCCGTCCCGCTATGGTACCTTGCGGATAAGCCGGCATCCTAAGGATACTATACACCCTGATACCCTGATATATAGCCTGGAATGTTTTACATGGAAGGAGCGGCTCGGAGATACGGAACGCGCTGTGTGTCTGCCAGTTTTCTTGACCGCTGTGGAGGCTCGGCAGATAGACCAGCGTGCACTGAGAGGAGGAACGGCTGGCTCTTTGGATAGCTTTGATCGTGCCCGGAGGTTGCCGAGTGCAGCGTGACGTCACACGCTGAGCGCCGCGCTGCTGGGGAGACTTGTAGAGAGGAGACGGAGGAACCGCTCCGTTACAACAATGCTGTGAGACCCCATATGGCCCATATGCCCTGCTGTCTGCTTGCTGTCTATCCCCCAGGATTAAAAACGGCACTGATACTTGGAAACACATGAAGGTTGCGGAACTTATGATCCACATGCGACACGTGTAAGATACAACCACCAGCTGCAAATCGGTTGAGGTACCGGTAAGAAGGGGAAAAAAATTGTTTGTTTGTGCCTGTTTGGATTGCCTGTTTAAAAAATAACTCATTGATCCTGCCGATGCTGCTGGCTCTGCTGTGCAATGTGAACCTGCTTAAAAATTGTATAGAGTGGTTGGACTGTGCAACTCTGGATATATACAGGTCGCATGAGCAAAGGTAAAGTGGAGGAGACAGAAACCTAAGGCACTAAAGCCGTTAATGGTACTATATAAAAAAAAAAAAAGGGGGGGCCATATTGGTTAAACATCTAGAAGAGGACTGTATTGCGGGACAGTTGCTGGAAACCTTTGAGGCCATAAGAAATATAAGGACTGATACCCCTCTTTCCTCCAGAATGCCTTTCTTCACCCTCAGGTAGTCGCTGGATATATGGTCCCAAAAGTATAGTGGATTGAAAGTAAAGGGGGTGCAATACAGACCCATATTATATGAAAGGCTCCTTCCTCTGGGCTATAAAGGTACATAAAAGGTATAAAGATTGGTCCCTACCTCTTTGTACGTAGCAGAGTGTAAATAAGCAGCGAACACTGAATATTGTCTGGTGGGTGCTACCCTACCCCCTGTTTTTCTTTTTTCTCTAAAAACGATATCAGGATTTAAAGGTCAACCAGCTACTGTGATTCATATTGTGCCTTGCGCTGCGCTGGATTTTTTTTTAAAGATATTACCTGTTTGATAATAGATTGAAACCCAGTAAGTATTTGAAGTAAGATATTATTCTCATCTCTTTGACTACCTCAGCCGCCATCATTGTTTTATCAACCATGCAACATTTGCGCTCAGCCAAGGAGAAAACCTCACATCAAACCCAGCAACAGATAGCAGCCGCATCTGCATCAGCTGCAGCGAGGCTTGAGCAGTATGCGCACGGTCCGGTACAGACACCCCCCAAAAAGGGGGTACAGGCCAGAACACAACAAAGTGCGCCCACAGACAGGAAAAGTCTAGGACAACCAAATAATGCTTTGGCCCCTGGGACTGTTAAAAGCTCTATTCCTAAAAATACAACAGGAGGGGTGGTTACAGTAGATACGGCCGGCCCGGATGGAAAAGTAAACCCTAGTGAAACTGCTGAAGTAGGAGTATCCTCTGAAAGTGAACCAACTTTAAAAGATGTATTACTGGCGGTGAATACATGCAATGGCTCAATTAAAGAACTATGTGATGAGATAAGGGGAGTAAAGGAGGATATAGTTATAGTTGAAGCTGGGAAAAATTGGGCAAAGGACATCAGAGCTGGAAGGAAGAATAAGTCAACTTGAAGATGATGATACTTCCCCTTTAATCTTAGATGTTAAAAAAATGAAAGAACAAATATTAAGACATACATTAAAATTGGAAGAGACGGAAAACAGGCTCCGTAGAGATAATGTAAGGATGGTTGGCCTCCCAGAGAAAACTGAGGGGTTAAACCCCGTGGAGTTTATGGAGAAGTGGCTAATTGAACTCTTCGGTAGAGAATTCTTCTCAGCAGCGTTTGCTATTGAAAGAGCCCATAGAATTCCCTTCAGAATATCTCCAACTGCAAAGTTCCCTAGGCCGCTGCTGTTTAAATTCCTTAATTATAAAGATAAGGTGTCGCTACTGAGGAGAGCAAGAGAGATAGGAAATATTCTTTTCAACGGGACTAAAATTTCGTTCTATTCTGACTTTTCTCCAGAGCTGCAGAGACAGAGGGCAGAATTCATACAAGTCAAGCGCTCCCTCCAGAGCATAAAAATACCCTATACCCTTATGTACCCGGCAAGACTACGGGTGACGGTATGGGGGGAGTCGCAGATTTTTAATTCCCCAGAGGCAGTGGAGAGATGGATGGAAACAAATAAAGAAATACTCGCAACTATTTGAGGACTGAGGGGGGTGGAGGGAGGATGGGGGGGAAATGCTTAAGATCTATTGTACAAGAATATGGGATGTTGTTCTTGAGGATGGGGGGCGGGGGGATACACAGGGGATATACAAGAAGTAAGAAAGGGGTATGTGTGAAAGGGAGAGTGTGGTAAGGTTAAAATGGGTTTTGGTCACCTATAGCCCCCTAGGGAAACACCTAGATAGGTGGAAAAGAAAGGTGGGAGGGAGTGGGAGGTGGGGAGGAAAGTGGGTAGATAAGGGAAGATAGGATAAAAATAACTTGCTTTAAATTTCAAGAGAGATGCACAACACAGAATATAAACACATTAAATAAAGAAGTGACACAAATTTCACTAAGAATTAAGAAAGAGAACACTTATAGAATGGGGCACATGGATGGAGGAATCTGTTGGGGGGGGGAGGAACTTTACGGTTTTACCCTTCCCCTCCTTCTTCTTCCCCTTTTCTTTTTTTTGTTTTTGCTTTCTTCACTATCAGATAGATTGGTTTGATAACATGATGGGGAGATCACGTATTAATAATGGATAATGGGGATGGGAGACTATGGGAGCAACGATTGTTCAGTAGACTCCTACTGCTTTGATATTTTGAGGGGCAGATCACGCACTAATAGTGGCTTTTTGATAGAGGGAAGGGGATATATTAGAGGACTAGGGGAGGCCCTAAATATGGACATATTTCAGACTGTTTAGTGTCAATGCGGCAATGTAAGGAGAAATGACAGTGGTCAATGTGGGAACATGGAATGTTAGGGGTCTAGGGACCCTGGCCAAGAAAGCAGCTGTGTTTGCAGTAATGGAGGGGTGGGGAATAGAATTGATCTGTCTGTAGGAGACTCACCTTACTAAACACACTGCCCGAGCCCTGCAGAATAAGAAATACCAAATTCAATACCATTCGGTATACTCTACCTATAGTAGGGGGGTGAGTGTTCTGATAAGATCTGGAGTGAACTTCTCCTGCAGACAGATTGATATTGATGAAAATGGAAGATATATTTTTTTGTACTGTACGATTGAAAATGAAGCATATGTGATTGCTAATGTTTACATCCCGCCGCCATTTAAAGTTGATGTGTTGCTCAAATTGAATGAATTTTTGCAGGATAAAGGGGAAACCCCAGTATTAGTATTGGGTGACTTTAATGAGGTCTTGAATAATAAATTGGACAGGTTCCTAATAAAGATATCCCCGGATGCTGTAGAGAGAAGTAAATCAGGTCAGTTTATAGAAGAACTGGGTCTGGTGGATATGGAGAGTTCGTAACCCTGAAGTGCAGCAGTATTCATGCTACTCGGCCACGCACTCCACACTCTCCAGGATAGACTTGATCCTGGGGAGTGTGGGGGCGGTGCCGAGGGTGCAAAAAATCAATTATTGCCCAAGGGGGATCTCGGATCATTCCCCAATAGTAATGGCAGTGAAAGTGGGGGGAAGGAGAGCTCGGGGGGAGTGGAGGATAAACCCAGGATGGTTGGATTTGATTAAGGAATCAGATGAGACCTTGCCTAAAATAAAGGAATTCTTAGTATTTAATAAGGAGTCAGCACCGCCTGGCATAATATGGGACACACTGAAAGCTTTTCTGAGGGGGGGTTCTGATACAACAAGTGGCCAAGTTCAATAGAAAATCTAGAGAAGTGGAGGAAAAAGCGCAGAGAGAAATGCTGGAAGCCGAAGATCATTTTATAGTGGGTCCAACACTGGAGAATAAAAACATTTGGATAGATAGGCAAAAGAACTATAAGCTAGTTATCATGGAAAAAGTCGAAACTAGAAGGCTCCTCCAACGGCAATCCGCGTTCGCAGAAGTGGAAAGTGTAGGAAGGATGTTAGCACAAATAGTAAAAATAAACTCTCCAACCTCTGTTGTTCAAGCTATTAGAACCGAGGGCGGAGAGATTATAATCAATCCCATAGGGATAGTCCGGACGTTTAGGAGTTTTTATGAAAAATTATATACAGCACAGAAGGTCGGGATGGAAGATGTAATGGAGGATTTCTTGCGGGAATTGGAGATTCCCGCGTTGACCCAAGTGGAGAGAGAGGAATTGGAGGCCCCAGTGACTTTGGCAGAGCTTCAGCAGGCAGTAAATAGTATGGCAAATCAAAAATCACCGGGCCCTGATGGACTGCCTGTCGAGATATACAAAAAGTATGGAGAGATTCTGCTTTCGGCACTGCTAAATACACTGGAAGAGGCCAATAAGGAAGGAAGGCTACCTACCTCAATGTTGGAAGCTACCATTATAATCCTGCAGAAAGAAGGGAAGGACCCCCTAGATACTTCGGCTTATAGACCAATTTCCCTGCTGTGTTCCGACACTAAAATTCTGGCCAAAGTATTGGCAAGTCGGTTGAGCAAGGTTATTGCAAGGCTGGTCCATCCGGACCAGACAGGCTTTATAGCTGATAGATCTACAAGCCTCAATATAAGAAGAGCGTTTCTGAATATGCAAAGCCCGGTGGTGAACGAGGGACCAAGAGCGGTGTTGGCACTTGATGTAACAAAAGCATTTGATAGCGTGGAGTGGGGATACATGTGGAGAGTGTTGGAGAAGTTTGGGGTAGGCCCCCTGTTCACCAGGTGGATAAGACTGCTCTATGATAAACCAAAGGCCAGGTTAAAAATTAATAATGAATTTTCAGAGGAAATCGAGTTGGAAAGGGGGACGAGACAGGGGTGCCCCCTGTCTCCCCTCCTTTTTGCACTCGCAATGGAACCACTAGCTATTACTATTAGAAATAGCACTGAAATAATAGGTTTACAAAGGAAGGGGGGGAGGGAGGAGAAAATTGCCTTATATGCAGACGATGTCTTACTGTTCCTGGGGGATTTGGATCGATCTCTAACCAGAGCAATGAACATAGTGGAGGACTTTGGCAGGCTTACAGGGCTTGAGATAAATTGGAAGAAGTCAGAGTTACTCCCAATTGATACAAATATGGAAGTCAGAATACCAGGAATGCCCCAATTGGAGGTAGTTAATGCTTTGAAATACTTGGGAGTGGTCCTGATGAAGGATCCTAATCAATTTTTGAGTCTCAATCTAGTACCGCTATTGACCAGGTTTAAAAAGAAAATAGCAGTTTGGAAACACCTCCCTTTGTCAGTTGCTGGTCGATGTGCCCTTATAAAGATGATCTGGATGCCACAGCTCCTGTATGTGCTACACAATTCCCCGGTGTGGGTATGCAGGAGATGGTTCCGGAAAATCGAAACCCTTTTTAGGGAACTTATCTGGAAAGGGGGTCAGGCTAGGATCCCCCTCGGTACCTTGCAGCTCCCAGTGAAAGAGGGGGGTCTCGCGGTGCCCCACCCGGAGCGCTATTTTCTGGCGGCTCAGCTTCAGCAGCTGTTAGGCTGTGGGGTTCCGGGAGGAGGCACCCCGAATTTGGAATTCTGGTGGGAGCGGGCCATGATACATTAATAGAACCACTGGAGGCAGGCTCATTTGGTCATGAATACCCCACCATAAAAATGGTGGGAAAAATCTGGACAACAGTTAAACAGCTGCATTACAAAGGGATGATCGACCAAACACCCCTGTGGAATAATAGAAAACTTAAAGAGATTTACTTGATAGGCAAAATCAGGGATTGGGAAAAAAAGGGGATTAGGAAATTGTCACCTATACAGAGGCAATATACTGAAAAAATTTGTGGATTTAAAGCGAGAGTTTAATATATCACAATATTCTCATTTCTCATATTTACAAGTAGAACACGCTCTTAGGGCACAATTTTTAGAACAACCATTAATATGGCAAAAAATGCCACTCTTCCAAAAGATCTCACAGATAGGATCAACTAAGGGGCTGATATCAGGGTATATGAATATCTGGGACAGGAAATAGATTCAAGGGGGAGACTTGAAAAGGTAAAAGTAAAATGGGAAAAAGATGTTGGTTTAATAACAGATATACAGTGGAAGAGAATCTTGGAGAAAGGGTCAAAGGTGTCTGTGTCCCCCCCGCAGAGAATATCACACTTGATGTTGATTAATAGAGCATATTATACCCCCAAGCGGTTGTTTGATTTTGGCAGAAGGGCCGACGATAATTGCCCTAGATGCCAAAAAACAGGAGATCTCATCCACATGATGTGGAAGTGCCCCAAATTGGTCCACTATTGGAAGGGAGTGACTAATAGTATACGTAGGATATTCGGAATTAAACTAGAGCTGGAACCTAAAGAGTGTATACTGGGATATAGAGAAGAAAGGGAAGAGAGTAAAAGTAAAACTATGGCAGTCCTGAGGTGCTTATTTCAAGCCAGAAAATTAATTGCAGGTAAATGGCAATCAAAGGAACCATCTACGGTAGATAACTGGATTGGGATAATAAATGAGAACTTGTATAGAGAAAAAGCGGTTTATATAAAGAGAGGTAATATCAAAGAATTTAATAAAATGTGGAATCCATGGCTGATTGAAATTAATCCATCAGAGGCTATAGATTAAGGAGAGGGATGGAAAGGGTCATTAGGAAGAGAGGGAAGAGAGATACCTGAGCTGCCCTCTGGGTCCTAAATGGAAATGTAGTCACCAATGTATGCTACATATAGCGAGATAAAAATGTACAGAGTTGAATAGAAGCTATGAAACAAAGAATGCATTCTTGATGTGTGTGGTGCTTCTTTTTTATTGTTAATTGTGTATATATGAAAAATTTAATAAAGAATAAATTAAAAAAAAATAAAAATAAACGATGAATATAACAAGTCCCATTCGCATAGGTTTTCAACTTGACTAGGATAATTCAGCAGTCCATTAACATGAAGCTTATTGCAATGATGTGACGTTTGTTCAAATATGCTGCAAACCTCCACCGTATAAACTTGCATGGGACACCCAAGTGTGCTGATAAATATTCTGCTTACCAGATCCCTTTGACCACTTTATTGAAAAAGTAAGTCAAAAAACGCTTTTACAGGATTGTGCATGTTCAAATAGACGTTGACATGTACATTTTGGATTTGTCTCCTCCTCTCAGACTCACACGAGATATATGAAAGAGCAAGAGAAACTCTATAGTGTAATATTGCTTTAATATAAAACTTTTAAAAACAAGATAGCCAAATGGCTCCTTACATGGTTCGGTGCCCGACCCGGCACTGGGGCTGTTCGCTTGTATGTAGAAGCTATTACTGTATCGCTGACACTCGTATGTCGCCTGTTGCAGAGCCGCGGCTTCAGCGTGCGTTCCAGTGGGTTCGTCCAGCAAACCACAAGGACCGGAAGTGGCGTCAGGTTCAGGGGAAAAGCGTGACCAGGTACCGCCTCGACGTACGTTTCCTTCGTCCAACGTCTTCAGGGGGCGTACCTGGTCACTTGGTCATGCGCTTTTTATCCGATGTGTGTGGAAACTTTTGGCCAATGAATAGCTACATGCGCACGCAACCCCAATGTCGCTTCAGCTTACATGGCGTTTGTACATGATTCTACACATATATCATTTAAAAACATTGAAAATGTAACTCCTAAAAACAATGCTATTATAGTATCTTAATCTAATACCTCCACTTCAAAACTCTAGTTATCTAGCCTATTGTGACAGATCCATTGCATTTTCTCCTTGTTATGTTACTAAAGCAGGGAGCATTACATTTCTAAATAGTAAATATTCCATTCATATTTTACCCTGGTTCCAACTCTATTTAATCTTAAAATTAAAATTTCCCCAATAAAAATTATTTGATATACTGCGAGAGGTTTTTACATTCTCGCTCACCTAAATGAAAAGTTGAAAAGATCTTAAATAACATGAAATGGAATAATTAAATAATATTATAGAAGAAATCGTCAAAATTTATATATATATATATATATATATAATATATATATATATATATATATATATATATATATATATATATATATATATATATATATATATATATATATATATATATATATATATATATATATATATATATATATATATATATATATAAATTTTGCCGATTTCTTCTATAATATTTAATTATTCCATTTCATGTTATTTAATATATATAATATAATTTTTTTTTTTTTTTTTTTTTTACAGGCGTTCATTTGAACCACCATCCATATATTTTGTCGGTGTCATTTGTGTCTGACCCATTCCATGTGCATTCTATACATGGTCCACAAGCATTATATGTTTGACTATATATTTTTAATGCCTGTGTCCATGCCTCTTTCTTTTCACAACCCATGTGGCCATGTATGCGTGTCCGCTTGGCACCCCCGTTACCATGGGGACACACATCAGGGGCACATCTGGGTGGGCAAATAATGTATACTTATTGGTTAATTTTGGAAAAAGGAAAATTTGATACAAGTTTGTATTGAATTGAAACACCAGAGGTATTCTCTAATCATTCGACAGGAAACAATTGAGATCTAGCTCGATGTTCATTCCTAGTGGTTGCATACTTTTTACTTTATATATCCACTTGGTTTCGTTTTTTGATACTTCTCTAGTCATATGTGTTCCCCGCCAGTGCCTAGTAATTTTGTCTATACCATAGAACCTACACAACGTAGGATCGCTATTGTGATGCAATTTAAAGTGTTTAGAAACACTATGGTTTGGGAAGCCTTTGGTGATATTTGTTAAATGTTCATTTATTCTATTTTTAAGTTGTCTGGTTGTCCGGCCTACGTACTGCATGGGACATGGGCATTCCAATATATATGTTACATGATCAGAGTTGCAGGTGCTAAGGGGTTTAATTTTATAGTATCCATTTGTTACTACTGATTTTAAATTGTATAAGTTTCTTTGTCATTCTATGTTTTCTAGTGATGTTACACTCCCTGCATCTAGTGCAGTAATGAAAACAGGATCCGTCCAGAAAAGTAGTCATCCTCTTCGGGGGGTCTGGTACATTCCTAGCTATTTTATTTCTTAGGCCTGGGGCCCGACTATATATGAATCTTGTTTTTTTTGGGATGGTTAATGCTAAATCTTTGTCTTTTTTAGCAATATAGGCCAATACTTTTTAAAGATCCCTTCTAGTTGTTTATAATTTCTATTAAACCCGGTTATGAAAGCTATTCCTCCTTCATACTCGGGTTTTGGTTTACTGATCAGCAGAGATTGTCTATCCATTCCGGATACTTGTTCTAGGGCTTTCTCTAATATTTTTGGGGCATAACCCTTTTCAATAAATTTCTTTGTCTAGGAGTCATGCCTGTGATTGTCAGGGTCTTGCAATGTCTCATGGGACTTGTAGGTTCAAAACAGCTGGAGGGCCCAGGTTGCATACCCCTGCACTAAGGGTATACACAAACCAGACTGCTAAAATCTAGAAGCCTTAAAAAGGCCAAGGGCATCCGCCTGTTCAGGATTCCATCCGTTCACTCCATGTGTGGTTGATCATATGAGAAAGAGATACACTCCACATAGTGTGATCTCGTTTCAACTAGTTTATTATTTTGTTAGAACAACCACCCCCCTTATAATTACACCTTCAAGATACAAAATGTAGAAACTGCAAAGTAGTATAAATCTGTCACCGTTCAGGAGGAGACGCCGTCCTCTATCTCATGGATCCACTGCTCGGACAGTCTCAGGCTAATCCTCTTCACTCATGACACGCTATCCTCACTTCCAGACGCCGCTAGGTCACGCCCTGACATGTTTTGTCATCTTGACTTTTACTGAGGACTTTACTGAGGGGTTGTCTCTGACCATCTCTTGTATTATGGCCGCACAGTCCTTTTTTTTTTTCTTTACACTATTTGTTTTAGAAATTCCCTGCGAGGGAACCATTGTGGTGGTTTGTTAGTATAGCATACAGGTTAAATTAATTTGTTGCATCTGTTCTGTATTTATTTGTTTAATGCATGTGAATCTTGGAGGTGTACACCTAAACTGGCAGCTAACAAATAAAGTGCAACATTTAGGTGTTGTGTGTGTGTGTGTGTGTGTGTGTGTGTGTGTGTGTAAAATTTTAAAATTTTATATATATAATATATATATATATATATATATATATATATATATATATATATATATATATATATATATATATATATATATATATATATATATATACATACATATATAATATATACATACATACATACACACTTTTTAAATTTTGAGGTGGGGGGGTTCTTGGGTGAGTTCCCACACTTTTTTCCCAGGACTTGACCCCTGCAGATCACGGCTGTCAAAGTTTCAAAGCTAGGACCAGACATTTAAGATTTGTTTTACATTTACATGTTTTAGGGAGCTGAGAAAAAAACAACAAAACAAGGCATCGGTTGCCATTAAAATTCATAAAAACCTGTATTCAATCATGTGGCCTGTATAATATGGCTGAACCTCCTGCAAATCAAATTGCCCTGTTCTGTGTCTGGAAGCTTGTATACCCAAAAACAAACAAAAAAAAAAAAGGTGTGGGCTCCCCCTAAACATTCATTAAATATCCAGGCATGCAGCCTAAATAATATGCCTGGTTTGTTTGCCTGTTGACTGAACTGCAGACAGGTTGGGTTTTGCTCCAACTCCTACCCAACGTGAACCCTAATCTCATCCCTAACAAGGATATAACCTTTTCTAATAAGTGGAAAATTTGTGTCTTGGCAAAGGCTGTTCTGAAAATACCATTGCTAGTAATGGCTTTTTCATGCAGACAAAATGCTTTGATTAATGCTTTTACCCTTAACTACATGTGAATGCTTTCAGACTATCAAGAATCCGTTGCAGACTGATTTTCCTTAGTGCCAGAAAATTTGGTTCAGCATACTGTTTTATAAGTGCTTCCTAGAATTTTTCTGGCACTTAACAGCGTGTGTCTGCCTTTTACTAGATATTTATTGTACTTTTTTTTTTTTTTTTGTAGTAGTATAAACACATTTTATACAGAATAACTATACAAAATAACTAAAGCTATAGGCAGAAAACACAAACACTGGAAAAATGTATATTTTTATTTGCTAATTTTCAAATACTTTGTGGACATTTAAAAGACTAGAATAGGCTGAAAAACAGGCAGAGTGTACCATAGGGATGGGCCGAACGGACCCCTGTTCGGTTTGCACCAGAACTTTTGAACACTGCAAAAGTTCGGACCCGAATAACAAACCTCATTAAAGTCAATGGGACCCGAACGTCAAAAATCAAAAGTGCCAATTTTGAAGGCTTATATGCAAGTAATTGGGCACACAATGGTTATAGGGGTCTGGGTCTTGCCCTGGGGGACATGCATCAATAAAAAAAAAAAGTTTGAAAGTTTTTTCGATTTTTAAGTGGAAGCATAACAATGAAAAATTCCTTCCAATATAGTGCCTGGGGGGTCCCCTTAGTCTACCTGTAAAGTGGCAGATCTGTACAATGTCTAGAATCTGCTGCAGCAATAATTGCATTTATAAAGCTTAAAAAAAATGAAATTTTCCCTGCAAGCTGTCTTTATTTTGCTCAGCAACAGCTGGGGAGCCAGTGTGTATGATGACGCCACAATGTAGTGCACTGGGAACAAGAGTAGAGATTTTTTTGGATACATTCTGGTGTCACTTTGACTTTGGATAGAAGTAAACGGTTGGGTAAAAATTGATCTTTAGTGGTCGGTGGAGCCTTCCCACCGTAACCCTATAGAGATAATCTTGATAAAAACAAGAATTGGCCTTGCTTTAAAAAATTGCAATGATATGCACCTGTCAAACAGGTGCAGAAAAATTACTCTTTGTGGACAAGGAGGCATGTTTATCCACTCTGGCAACTACAGGGGACTGCAAACTTGTCTCTGCTTGTGTGACAGAGGATGAGGAAGGTTTAGTAAGCCAGTCCACCACCTCCTCTGCATGCTGTGGCTGGATAGCAGGGCAAACTCACTAAACAGAGTAAATTATGCCCTGCCTGAGGAATGATGGCCACCACATCCACCTTTTTGTCTGTGAACACATTTGTTGCTGGCCCCCTTACAGTGCCAAGGGAACGTCTGCCTCGTTGTTGTCCTCCCCAGAGATTTTTGGGAGGGCGGGGGTGGTGCTTATAAGCAAATGTAAAGAAGTGGAAATCTGTACGTAGATGCACTTTAATCTATGAAAAGTGGTGTTTGGTGCACTTTAATTTGAGTACTCACACTACACAGACACACTCCACGGATACACTATAATATACTGCAATATAAGGCACCAAACATACAGCAACGCACAGAACTATATGGCGTTAAACTGGCAGTAACCCATACAGAAGTAAATAGCGTTAAACTGGCAGTAATGCAATCAAATAGACTGTGTTCAACCGTCACTACACTGACGCTATGGGAACTGTCCCAACTCTAGCTATACACTAATGTAAATATTACCGACACGACCTCGCTACACCACACTGAAACTATGAGCTGTCCCTACTCTACACTAATGCATGTATGAATGACAGTCTCACTACACTACAGTGAAACTATCTGAGCTGTCCCTACTCTAGCTGCACACTATGCAAAGCTGAATGATGGTCCTCCTCACTACACTCACACTATCCCTAGACTGACACTAAACTAATATTCTACACTGACAATTGAAGCAAAATAGCACAGTATAGCACACTAACTAACTAATAGCACTGAACAGAGCCCTGTTATATCGCTCTCCATGCCAAAATCACACTGAAAATGGCTGCCATTGAAAGAATACTTTTATACAGTGGGGCGGGAATGAGCCATGATTGGATAAAGTCATAAGTGTCCAATCATGACTCTGATAGGGCTCTGTGCCCTGATTGGCTGATGCTTTCACTGCTTCAGCCAATCAGGGCTTGCAATGCACTGTTCAGCAGTGCAATGCATTGTGGTCAAACGACCCGTTTGTCCGAACAGCGAAAGTTCAGCTCAAACTTATGCTCAGGCTGAACCATTCGCCTACCCCTAGTCTACCACAATTAAGCAACTATAAATATAAGTGACTAACAAATGAGCTCTGGCTACTAGGCAAGATGTGAACTTGGGAATGGAGACTTTTTCACTGCCCACAATTCCACCAGTCAGTGCCCCACAATATAAATATATTTTATACAGTATAATTAGTGTGTGTGTGTGTGTGTGTGTGTGTGTGTGTGTATATATATAATATTTCTAGTGGAGCTATATTGGGGTTTCTATTGATGGATTGAAATTGAGTTGCACAAATGAAGAACATTTTAAGTTTTTTATAAATATATATTTGTCTGCAGATATTAGATTTGATTGAAGATCTTCAAGAACATATCATTTTAAAGACACCTCACAATTTTAGTAGCGCATCTGAAAGGTGAAGAAGAAGTGAGAAGGTAAAAATGACAAATGTCAATATGGCATTAATAAGGTGTTTTTTATATATTTTTTCCTACAACAACAAAAAATAAAGTACTTGGTGTTTGATATGCAATTTTACAGTGCTTTACCCACATGTTCATTACTAGCTTTGCACCCTGTTATTCAACTGATGGCAAATATACAATGTTACAGGAAATATGGGAGATGCTACTGTGAAAAACTACATGCTATAGAGTCACAGAGCAGTAGTGATGGATACTCTTAGATCATATAACATGATGTTTATTTTTAAAGTTTCAGCAGCTCACCTCAGTAAACTGCACATTAAAAAAAAAAAACAGTTTAGTGCTCTTTCACGTGGACGGTCCGTATGTCCGTTTTTCATCCTTCCATTTTCGGATGAATAACGGACATACGTGTATCCCTGTGGGATAGCGGGTGTCAGCGGATGAGCATCCGCTGACACCCGATCTCGTCCGTGTCCGATATGCTCTGTTTCTGCAGATGGAGGAAAACCCTATTTTTTCATTCGTCTGCAGAGCGGATCGGATGACGACGGACTCTACGGTCCGTCGTCACCCGATCTCCCCTAGGGGAGAGCGGCGCTCTGACAGGTCCGTCCCTGCGCTGTGTGCAGAGACGGACCTGTCATCTTCCTGCTCAGCGGAGATCGCTCCGGCGATCCCCGCTGAGCAAGCGGATATCCACGGGGCGGATCAGCACTGATCCGCCCCGTGTGAAAGAGCCCTTAGGAAACAATGTTTGGCTTAGTTTTAGGGCTTTTTCACACGGGGCGGATCAGTGCTGATCCGCCCCGTGGATATCCGCTTGCTCAGCGGGGATCGCCGGAGCGATCTCCACTGAGCAGGAAGATGACAGGTCCGTCTCTGCACACAGCGCAGGGACGGACCTGTCAGAGCGCCGCTCTCCCCTATGGGAGATCGGGTGACGAAGGACCGTAGAGTCTGTCGTCATCCGATCCGCTCTGCAGACGGATGAAAAAATAGGGTTCTCCTCCGTCTGCAGAAACGGAGCATATCAGACACGGACGAGATCGGGTGTCAGCGGATGCTCATCCGCTGACACCCGCTATCCCATAGGGATACATGTATGTCCGTTATTCATCCGAAAATGGAAGGATGAAAAACGGACATACGGACCGTCCGTGTGAAAGAGCCCTTAGAGCTTCTGTATACTCTCTGGCATTATGCACTCAGCAATGGCCTGTTGAAGGTCCACTTATTCATCATGTTTTTTTCTTTTGTATGTGCAATCCCAGGGCATGGACTCTATGATACTGTTCAAAGATAAAATAGGTGCTAGTACTCTATATAAATCCTTATAATGATTAGTGCTTATGTCCTTTGTTAGTGACCTTACACACACTACAAACCACAATATCAAACCGTGTAATACTGTGCAAATAATACAAATACCATATAAAACTTCAAACTTTTGTTATTACTTTGAAGTTTTAATATGGTATTTATATTAATTGCACAATATTGCATGGTTTGATATTTGTAGTGTGTGTAAGGTCACAAACAAAGGACAGAAGCACTAATCATTATGAGGATTTATATAGAGTACTAGCGCCTACTTTATCTTTGAACAGTTTTATAATAGTGTGATTCGCACCTAAAGGGGCAGCTGGTACAAAATTCTATTTATGGGTGGCGCCATTTCTATTAGAAAAAATTATGGACTCTATGATGATGCATGATGATGCAAAACAACGGAGTGGAAAGGTTCTAATAGAAGCAATAGAGCAAAACTCAACCTAACACTCACAAAGGGGAATTGTATACAATCAAAATTTAAATAGTGTATGAGCGGTTGATTTGACCTAAAATAAAGGGTTGCTTATCGATGAGCTGTCAGCCTCTGCATATAAAAAACACTTGAGTGATAAGCCAGTAAAAATTAGATACACGTGTAAATACACTTGGAAGCTAATCGCGGAGGTATAAGCTACAGGTGAATGACAGTAGCTGACACTGCTGGTAGAAGCAAGGCTGCCTCCTAGAGTGGGCTGGGAACCTAAGCATCGCAATAGAAGGGAAGGGGATGGAGAAACGCCAAGCCACCAATATTGTAGCACGTTTATTAAGTGAAAAATGTATGTACGGTTGAAAATTCCACTCACAAAATGTCAGTGGAAATGGGCATGTAACTAGCTCCAAGAGGGGTTGCCAGTGGGGAGTCCAATCCAGGCTGGAGTCGCTGAGATAACAGATCTGCTGTGAGACTCGATGCAGAGGTATTGGCAAGCCGTCAAGGAGTTACCACAAATGACTCAAACTGTCAAGGGAGCGGTCAGATGCCGAGGATACAGGAGCCGATCACGTTTTTGCCTCCTGCCTCCTTCGTCACTCTAACCACTAAGCCTACCTCCGGGAATTATATACTGGCTGCAGTTAACACTGCAGTTACATAATTACATGGTTGTTAAAGTGGTTGTAAACCCACTTTTAGGACTTTTACCTATAGGTAAGCCTAGAATAAGGCTTACCTATAGGTAGTGGAAATATCTCCTAAACATGCACCGTTTAGGAGATATTTCACTTGTAGTCCGCCGGAAGTCGCTACTGCGCATGCGCAGGGAAGAAACAAACCTAAAGGCCGTTTCTTCCCTAGCATATGCTCCCGCGCGCATGCGTGGGAGTGACGTCACGCAGCTCCGGCAAATCAGAGCCGGAGTCCGCGCCCCAGAGGGAAGAGGGCAAGAAGATGGACGCTGTCCACACAGGGGACACCGCTGGATTCTTTTGCAGGTAAGTGGTACATAATGGGCTAGTATGCGATGCATACTAGCCCATTATGCTTTTCATTTGCAGGCTATACAGGGAGAAGAAGAGGAAGTAAAACCCATCAGGGTTTACTTCCTCTTTAAGGTTGAATAAAGACACCAGTCCATCCAGTTCAACCCGCAGTGTGTTTATAAATCCCATATCCTTGTGTGTTGCGATCGTTAAGATGCCCATCTAAAAGTTTTTTTTTAAACTAGCGATGCCCCCTGCTGATGCCACTGCTTGTGGAGGGGAGTTCCAAATCCTCACCACTCTGATATTAAAGAACTCTATACGCAGTTTAAGGTTAAACCGCTTGTTATCCAGTTTCAATGAATGGCTGTGTGTCTTTTTAACCAGTTGCCGACCAGCTGCCGCAGTTATACTGTGGCAAGTTGGCTCGGCTGCGCAAAACTACGTTTTGTTCACTGGCTTTTGCTGGCACGCGCAAGGCGAATCCCCCGTTTTGATAGAAATTTTAATTGATAATATACATTAATGCTGGGGAAGTACGAGCACAAAGATATTTTTATGGCTGCTATAAAAGTAGTAGTACCTAAGTGTAAAGATGTGTATTTCTTTTCAATGTTAAAAAAAACTAGAATTACATGGACACTGCTGGCAAGACATTCTATAAAAAGAAGCTTTCAATTCAGCCCACTATCTTATTTTAAAACTTATATTTTGATAGAGGACATAAAGAACCTTGTTCTTAAAATGCCTACTTTGTTTTTATTCTCCTACTAGGGCTGTCTCTGCATTACAGCAAAGTAAGGAAAAAGTAGAGAAGCTGCTGCAAGGTGAAACATTAAGACTTACACTTCATGGTATCGGACAGTTCAAAGACCAAGTTCTTTACGTAAAGATTACAGAGAATGCACAAGAACTGCTCTGCAGAATTGCAGGTACAGCATAGGATGTGGAATCAAATTTGCTACTGTCAGTTGCAAAGAACTAAAATGCCAGCATGTCCTCTCAGCTATACTGAACTTGTAGTTCTTCGGTTTATTTGTTGGATAGATTGCTTGCTTACAAAGTATATATTGTAGTACTAAGTTGGCCAGTGCAGGCCATATCTTTTATCCAGGTGTACTCTAAACACAAACTAAACACATTTCTTAGAGGTCCTCACTAATTTCTACCCTAATACTTTTCAATATAGGCAGTAATTGTCTCACACATATATTACCCCTTCCATGTCCTTGGAATACATAGGAAACACTTTTTTTTTTTTTTTTAGAGCTGGGGAATTTAAAGATTAATTCCTCAATTAATCGTTAATTTTTTTGATCGATCAATATTCTTTGGATTGTACTCACCTCTCCGCCGGCTTCTGGGTCTTCAGGGAATTCTGTCAGAGATCCGGTGATGTCACGGACATCGACGTCACCGGACTCCTCCCCCTTCCCCAAGTGCCTCTGTAGCGACATATTCGGCGACCCATCGCAGTTTGCTACGGAAGTGACGTTCCGTCGCCGCCATCTTGCTACACCCCACACTCGTCCACAGTAAGGATACACTAAGAAGGGGGAAAGCGCACATGTTGTTACACCCTACCGGAGTTTTGCATTTTAGACGTATTTATAACAGTAAAGTCACTTTCTATAGTGAAATACATTACTTACAACTCCGTCTGACTGCTTAGATGTTGAATTTTAAAAGCAGCGAACTTCTGTCAGATTAGCAAACCTGAGAGATGACCAGGGTTGCCGCTGCTTTTGTAATTCAAGATCTAAGTAGTCAGACGGAGTTGTAAGTACTGTATTTCACTACATAAACTGACTTTACTGTGCATTATAATTAATCTAAATTAGTCGATTAAAAAAATAAAAATATTAATCGAACATGAAAATTTTTTAATCAGTAACAGCCCTCTAGTGCCTGCAACTATTTAGATGCACTGAGCATCTAATAGTTTTTTTTTGGGGGGGGGGGGGGCTTGGCAAACCATTCACCCACAGCCACCAGACTCCCCCGTTCGGGTCTATCGCACCCCCCCCTTTTGGTCGGTCGGCCCCGCACTTACCCCGTCAAGCTGGCAGCGCTTCCCTCCAGGCGACAGCTTCCCGTGCGTTTCCTCACAATGGCCGTGTGTCTCCTCCCTCCTCTTCCCTAATGGATGGGCCACCACTGCTGAGCATGTACTTCCCTAAAAAACTGCCCTATGGATAATTCAATAAGCTTTTTATCTACCTTGTTCATGTGTAATGACAAGTGGTGTATGTGTTAGACTTTGGAAGATGCATCTATAAGGCTAATGGGATGATTTAATATTCAAAATCTGAAAAATGTTTGCATTTTTATTCTTTGGGTATAATGTTCCTGCCCTTGAACTAGCATACATATACTGTCAAAAGCGGGGGTTTTGCTAGACCCTGGCACCCAGGCACATGCACCCGGTCTTCTGAGTCCCCCCTGGAATGGAGATGGTACATTCTATGTGTATATACCATTTCTAAATCTTTATTTTATCTTCTTTTCAATCCAACTATAATTTTTTTTTTTGTCATCGTAATGTAACATCACGGTTATTGGACCAATCAATTAATTTTGGTTCAGTTAAAAAGATATCTGGTCTTTTAGGAATCTTGAAATGCCCCTGTTCAAAGGTTTGCAAACTGCACGCTATAACGGGGGCCACAACAGTACCATGTACCTTTTTTTTTTTTTTTTTTTTTTGAGCTTATTTACATAGTAGTGTGAAAAAATAAGTACACCTAATAGAAACTGGACTTTTTCACCGTATTTGAACAGGCAAATATACTTGAAGAACCCAATGAAATTTTGCCTTTTCAATAATGAGCAAAAATATTAATAGATGTTAATGGTGTGCAGTGGCAAGAGTAAAAACGCCCATCACATTAAAGTCGGCTATTGCCACCTTTTAACAGAAACATTTTGTACAACTGTCCATCAGTCTCTGACATTGGCTCAGTATTATTTTTGACCACTTTTCTGTTCAAAAATCCTTTAGTTTAAAGTTGATTGTGGGTTTCCTTGCATGAATTTCCCATTTTAAAATCTCCCTACAACGTTTTAATGGGAATCAAATCAGGACTTTGACTATGAGCAGTCCTCTTTATTTCTTCTTCTGAGCTATTTGGTGGATTTGCTAGTGTGCCTCTGATCATTCTCATGTTGAAAGACTTTCCAGTTTAACTTCAACTCTTAGACAGATAGGGGTTTACTAAAACTGGAGAGTGCAAAATCTGGTGCAGCTGTGTACGGTAGCCAATCGGCTTCTAAATTCAGCTTGTTCGATTAACCGCTTAAGGACCAGCCACCGTCACTATACTCCAGCAGGTTGGCTATCCTATGCGAATACCGTAGGTGTACGTCAGCCGCTGTAAAAATTATAGGGGGGGGGGCCCGCGCAGCCAGCGGCGGCGATGTTTGCCGGCTACCCGCAATAACTCCACAGGGAGCAAGAACGGTGATCTGTCAATGTAAACAGACAGATCCCTATTCTGACAGGGGAGTAGAGAGAGATCTGCTGTTTCTAGTGATTAGAAACTGTGAGCTCTCTTCCTCCAGTCAGTCCCATCCCCCCACAGTTAAAAAAAAAAAAAAAACCCTCCCAGGGAACACATTTAACCCCTTGATCGCCCCTAGTGTTAACCCCTTCCCTGCCAGGGACTTATACACAGTAATCCGTATTAATGTCAATTGTCCCAAAAAAGTGTCAAGTGTCCGATCTGTCTGTCGCAGTCCCACTAAAAATCGTAGATTGCTGCCAGTACTAGTAAAAAAAGATTTAATAATAAAAATGCCACAAATCTTTTGTGCAAACCAATCATTCGCTTATTGCGATTTTTTTTATTTTTTTTTTATTGATTTTTTTTTTTTATCAAAAATATGTAGAAGAATACATATTTACCTAAACTGATTAAGACATTTTTTTATTAACATTTTTTTGGATATTTATTATAGCAAAAAGTAAAAAATGTATTTATTTATTTTTTTCTAAATTGCCGCACTTTTGTTGTTTATAGCGCAAAAAATATAAACCGCAGAAGTGATCAAATACCACCAAAAGAAATCTCTATTTGTGAGGAAAAAAAAAGGACATAAATTTTGTTTGGGTATAGCGTCGTACGACCGCGCAATTGTCAGTTAAATCGACGCAGTGCTGCATCGCAAAAAAATGGCCTGGTCATTAAGGGGGCAAATCCTTCCAGTCCTTAAGTGGTTAAGCTTTGACAAAAATACCTGGAAGCTAATTGGTTTCAATGCAGACAGATTGTGCACACTCCAGTTTTAGTAAATCACCTCCATAGTCTTACATTCTAGTCAAGTACAATTTTATATAATGCAGAATTTAAAGTTGACTAAATGACTGTGAGCTGGTCGGGCTCTGAGGCAGCAAAGCAACCTGAAACCATAATATTTTTATCACTGTGCTGCATGGTTGTTATGAGGTTTTTCTCATGAACTACTATCTTTTGATTTGATGCAGAAATGTCTACTGTTACTGTGACCAAACCATTGTAATCTTACAGTAATTTTTGTTTTTGGACAGCGAAGACTTTCTTAAGACACCTATCATGTAGGTTAACATTAAGCAATCTCTTTCTGATTGTAGATATACGTATTTTCACCCCATCTCTTACAATCGTTACCTGAACAACCTCATTATGACATTTTGGCTTTCTTGGAGTCTTTTTTTTTTTTTAGCATAAAATAGTGACCTCTTGGGTTGAATTTGCTGGACTGACCAGTTCTGGACAAATTGCCAATTATTTTGAAACCAATGCCAGATTTTCACTATAGTAGAATTGATTTCAGAATATTACCCCTTGCCAGACTTGTATTTACCTACCGTACACCTTATTTTCTTAGGGCCTAAGAAAGCTCTATGGATCTTGGTATGATGACATCATTACATGTCAGTAGTAGATAGGAAAAAGTTTAGATCATGAAAATGCATAAAACTGTCAATTTTATGTGTAATTTAGTATGTCTAGTATTTATTTTTTGCACAAAAGATTTCCTTTAAATACACCAGTATAGATCAGATGGTGAGGAGACATTTCTTTACAATCTAACAGTAAATATGCTTTCCAGATTAAGCATACTTAGTTGGTTAAGCAAACATGTTTATTCCTGTGAAAGTAGGGATAATAGGAAAACATGGCAAATACTTGTTTTTTTTAAAGCAAAATTCTTAGCGATTTTCCCCAACCTGGAGGAGGTATTAGGAGATTGTATAATTTTCAAATACAAATAGTTTCCTGGATTGAGAATGCATATAGTATCTAAAATGCACACACATACTTACAAACTGGTAGCTTTTAAATACCACAGAATTTTCATTAGTCTACTCCATTTTTCCAACAGAAGCTGTGACAGAAAGTTTCATGCATATGGGTGTGGATATGACTGGAAGCAAAGATTTTAATCCACACTTAACTTTTTTGAAGCTCACAAAGGCTCCATTTCTACGGAGAAAGGTAAAGATTTTTCTTTCCGTAGGAGTCAAACTAAAAAAAGGCAACATGTTTAATTTTGTACCACATAGTTTGTTTTATATTGTACTTGTAATAAAAAAACAAGGACGCACAAAATACACTTGAATCCATAGAACTTCAATTCTCTTTACTAGACACTACATATAATAACAAGTGTGGTAAGCAACTGTATTGGTCATGGTGCACATGTACATGCAGCTCTGCCCTGAAGTGTATGTATGTGGTTTACGGCAGTTATAGACAGATGCTGAACAGGCTATCTGGCTCCCACCTCCATTGGGCTGTGCTTGGTAATTTTGCCTTGCAAAGTACTTTAAATGTGCATACAGTTTGGAGTTCAATAGATTTCCATTGTCCTTTCAGGCAGAATGAGGGTGGTCTTAAATGGCTGTCATCCTGCCTGGGTTTTATTAAAAGGAAAAACCCACCAATTTATTTGACTGCATTTTTTCAGCATAAAACATGTAGACAAAGCTAGGAGTTGCAGTTCTTTTTAACTTTTAAAATTGAATGTGATCTAAGTTTATTTGATTGTGGTTGCAGATTTTCACAAACTGGTTTCTTATTCTAATTTCCATGCACTACAGTCGCTAGTGCTTACATGGAGCACTATCAAAAACAAAAATACTGAGTAGCAGTTCTGTGGGCAAAACACCCTTTTCATGAGAGTAATTTATAAAAATGGACAGACTTGTAGGAAGGTGGTGTTCTGCAGTTTTTCTTACCTGTAGATGGTGCCCTGCCATTTCTTCAAGGTGACAGGAACTCATTGGGGACTAAGTTGTCCCTACATTTCATTGGGGATCCTCAAATGAGAAGAGAACAGAGAAGCAGCATCGTCCTATAGCAGCATAGTGAAATGCATGATGCCGCCTCTTCTAGGGAATGAGTCTGAATGGCAAGGTAAATGCTTAATATGCTAGACTTTTAATCAATACAGAAACCTAAAAGTGTAATTTGTAATGTAATTAATAATGCATAGTCAATACTTTATGAATAGAGCATCTTTAGGTAGCTAGTAGAAAACTGATCAGCATAGGGGTGGTGGTTTGAGGAAGGGGTTGTCCTCCTGGCAGTGAGAGAGGACCCCTCACAGAACATGTTCTGAGTGAACATCTAATCGGCTCTGAGTGTTGGACTCCTGGAGCCATAATCTGAACCACAATGGACCTGCAGGGCCCTGCATGAAGTGTGTTCTAGGCATTTGGGGCTTGATTTGGATCGGGGGATGGAGTGGAGTGTAAAATTATCAAACTGCCTTCTGTGCACATGTATGGCAAACAGACAAGTCTGGGAGGGCTTGGGAGGTAACGGTGTACAGAGGAAGGCCTGTTTAATGGCCAGACCCAAGATTTAGGGATGGATCACTTGGAGTAGCTCAGGACCAGCCCACAGAATGGAGACAGAAGGAAGTCCATAACTATGCAAGTAACAACTCTTTACAACATTGGTGTGCTGAGAAGTGTCCCTGAACAGCAGCAGGAGACGATGCCTAGTTTCACTCCCTACAGTTATGAACTGTGCACATAAAACAATCAAGATATAAAGTATCCCAAAAAAAGTGTGATCTGCCAAATCTTGATATTTGTTTACACAGCATGAGTCAAGTAATCATGTCTTGTGTCTACTGTTGACGCTGATGATAGTGATGTAATGTGGGTGTTTTTTGGAACATTTTAATACTATAACATGAGCATCATTTGGGTTCCAAGGTATACTCTCGAATTATGGCTGGTCATATGCATCTTTTTATGGGTACCAGATAAGTGGTATATAACAAATTGTCCACTGAATACATGCCATATGGGGCCCTGTTGTTTTTGAAGGCATCATATAATTTTTTTAGCAAATATAAAGATGTATTTTAGACACAGCTGTGTTTTAGCTCAGCAAGTGGGTACCTTCTCATGCAAAGAATTAGGTTCGGGTCCGTATAGATTGATACTTTATTACTGACCTGTTGATCCATCTTGAAATCTTTTTTCCTTTTTTTTTTGCATCTTGTATACCTTGTAAGTCCTGTCAATGTGTCACTTGACAACCCGGCTGTTAAATGTGCCATGTCTTGAAAATCAAAGGTTAATATTATACTGTATTAGCAGGACATTTTTAGTTCCTAGAGGAAACATGCTTGCCTGTGCAAGTATAATGGAAATGTTTTGAATGATTCAGATGCAAAGAAATCAGGAGTATGCAGTCCTGGAACGGAGGATATCAGGACTGCTTACTAGGAGGAGTGGGGTACAGAGGTGTGTTTACAGACAAATATCAAGTATACAGTAGAGATAGAGCAAGCTGTTTGCTGATTAATAGTCATTGTGGTATTAAAGCCTGACTGTACTTTTTACTAGAGTTGTCCATTAAATTAACATCCCTCTTGAAGTCTTACAATTACCAATCCCCACTCCTGCAAGATCTTCTCTGTGCAGCCCACTGGGTGCTACCTAGCTGCTTATTCAAAACTATCCATGCCAAGCCATTATGAGCGCTGCAATCTCCATTCCTTCCTTTTGGAAAGGCTATCCATATTTCAAGCTTACAATGGACAGCCTTTCAGTAGGAATGAATGAAGGCTGGTGTGCATGTGTGGAAGAAGCAGAACCTGGCCAGGAGACTTATGTAGTGTAGCTTACAACTTTGGGTTTGTGTGGGGTGGAGGTGGGGGTGGGGGGTCGATGATATAATGGACATTTAGAAGTCCCAAATCACTTACATGTATTTGCACCAGGGTCCACTTGCATTTCTTGTGATCAAGCAGAAAAAAAGCCAACCTTAAAATTTGTCAATTTGTCTTCTGCTTACTATCCTAGCTTAATAAAACGAAATGTACAAATATAGGAATTATTTTAGCACATGCTAATTTTCTCCTAAGACGCTTCTTTAGCATTGTTTGTAATATCCCTAATGCTGCCAACTCTGGAATAAGCACATATTTGTTAGTAAAGAAAAACATTGCGTTGGTGTAGATTTTTTTTATTTTTATTTTTTTTATATATATTGGAACTTGTAAGTTTTAGTGATTTTTTAAAATCTCATTAATTATTTTATCACTAGCTCAAATGGCTGCTTCTCCTACACTACTTAACTGACTCCTAGCTATCACCAGGGTGAAGATAATACTATTATAAGGAGTAATAACATGTAGGATATGGCTAGTGAATTGGCTGCTACAATGCAAATAGAGCAAAATTGATATTATATTGTGCAGGAAGTAAATTTGATATGCGCGGTAATGCTTTTTATGAAATTTTTTCAAAGATTTTTTACCGATAAATGGCAAATGGCACTTGCTTACAGAGAATGTATTATGCCGTTTATGATTTGACCTTCTTGTTTTGTCATTGAATTCACATCAGCTCACCATTTTCCTAGCTACGACTATGGATGATTCAGTAAGTAGTTATTAGTAGTTAAAGTGGTGCCATCTAGTGGACATTCAACAATATTATTTCTAAAAAAGTAGAAATTGGTTGATTTAGATACTGATTTACAGGCTGCTTTTTTATTTTTTTTGCTTTAATATATATTAAAAAAAAAAAATTCTGTTTTACAAACTATCAAATATAATTGTAATTATAATAATTGTATTTTAAGCAAATCAGTTTTACACATTATCTTTACTACAGTGGTATTCACTGATATTTCTCATTTTCTATTCAAATTAGATGAGTATATTGCTTACTACTGCATTCTAATATTTTTATGTTGACCTCGTTAGATAACAACTTGTGAACACATACATTTTTGTAATGACACTACCCTATAATAATGTGTACACATACACCTTTGAAATGAGTTACACACACACCACTGGAATGAATTGCCCCAGCCATGGCCACTTTATTTATTTTTTATTTTTTTTAATCACATTTTTTTCTTTAAGCAGGAGATTCCAGCAAGCCAAGTTGCACACTGATTTTTTTTAAATTTTTTTTTTTTTTTTTAAACTGCTTTGTAACATTTTATTGCTCCACCTGTACAGTATAAGCAGAGAAAGTTCTGGCAATGCTCAACAAAAATAATCAATTGGAATACAGTGGCAGCAATTTCTACTACATAATACACTTATTTGTTGACTGCTTCATTAAAAAGATTTAAAAAGCAAAGAAATATATCAATGTCAATATAATATGTGACAACGGCGTAACACATAGTATTATATTATAAACACTGTAAAAATCTTTCAGAAAAAATATTGTGAACATAATATGGCTGGAAATTAGTAAATATAAACTAGATAAATATCAAATGACAATGATCATAAAACCTTATGCAATCAAATAGCCATAACTTTCCTTCAGATCAATTTCTCACTTTCGATCAGATTCAGAGTTGAGTGGTCAGGGTGAAAAATTATCAGTGGTTTTGCATCAGTTAGCAGCATTAAGGTACCTTGTTTATGAATATGATTGTTTTATGAATGATCAAATGAGATTACATGGAGAAAACAAAGATTTGATTGATAATTTACAATCGTATCTTTAAGCGTTGGTAAAGGATTTTTTTTTTTTAAATTGCATACATTTCATACCTACCTGCCCTGTGCAACAGTTTTGTACAGAGAAGCCCCAATACTCCTCTTCTCGGGTATTCCGCTGGCCTCTCCCCCTTGCTGAGTTCCCCCATAGCAAGCAGCTACTCGTGTGTGTGTGTGTGTGTGTGTGTGTGTGTGTGTGTGTGTGTGTGTGCTCAACCCCCCCCCCCCCCCCATTCCCTGCTCCTGCCTCACTGGCTGGAGGAGGGAGAGACCTGGGAGAGACTTGGGTGAGACCTGGGAGAGACTCAGATCTCAGATATATCACTGGACCGAGCTCTGGCTTAGGTAAATATTAGGGGGGAGCTGCACATTGAAGGTTTAAAAAAAAAAAAAAAACCTTCTGCCTTTACAACCACTTTTACTATTGGTTGAAATACACTTCTACAGGTGTGGCATATAAATCAAATGGGTTGTTTGGCTATAGAGCAACTGTTCCTATCAGGAGTGATCATTTGGAAAAGAATGTGCATGAACACCATTAGTGTTTTTATACATCTGCCAGGTTTGCTCAGTATTACAATGGTAACATTAAAGTAGTTCCAAGGGCAGAAGGCTTTTACTTTAATGCATTAAGGTAAAACACCTTCTGTATGCAGATAATCCCCAATCCCCCGTATAATTACCTGAGTCTGATCTTGATCTACCGCTGTGCATGAGAGCAGAGACTCTCTCGACTCTCTCTCCTCATTGGCTCAGACACAACAGTGGGAGCCATAGGCTCCTGCTGCTCTCAATCACAGCCAGTGACAATGGAGCAGGGGGCGGGCCCGAGCCCGAGCCAAGCTCTGTGTCTTATGGACACAGAGCCGAGTTGGGTTTACTGGTGCCTTGCTATGGGGGCACTCGGCTGGGGGGGAACCCAAGAAGGAAAATCAGGGCTGCTCTGTGCAATACCATTACACAGAGCAAGTACGGTAAGTATAACATGGTTTGTTTGTTTCTGTTATATTCCTTGCATATGATTGGACATTCTGTTCACTAAGCTAAATGAAAAATTCCTTTCAAAGTGCAAATTTAATTGTGAAAGGAACAGCCTATTTGTGTTTAGTAAATCAATCGCATGAGTTTAAAGATCTGTATTATTCAGTCACAAAAGAGAATCGGCTGCTTTTGCTGTCTGTGTGGCATTTAAATGCTTTGATACCTTTTGGTATATTCTAAGTGCAATAAATTGCTATCTATTCTTCATTGCTTGGCAGTCTGCACTATTAACTTAAAATGAAACTACAGATTGCTATTTTATAAATTGACAAAATGGGCAGATGCAGATCATTCATATTTGAAAGCTGGCTAGGCTTTCTTACATTGCACCTTATTTCTGGTCTTGAACACTAAGAGAATTTGCTTTTTTATAAGTATTGTAAATGATCGGCATCAAATGTAGAGCTTGAAGGACTCCGCCACTTGCTGGTTCTTCTTTTTAAGGGCTTTGTTTGCCCATTTTTATTAAAAGAAAGTCCAACAAACAAAGATAGGTTTCCCTTGCAGGGGTTTCAGCATTCCTTTTCATCAACAAGATTACATTCAGCCTAGTTTGCTCTCACTTGCAGCACTGCTGCTCTGGCCTTGTCCTCCAGGCCCTTGTCTGTCTCCTACAGACTTTTCGGCAACCACCTTGGTGCACACAGCTAACAGCCTCTTGCTGCACTGGTTCCCCCATGGAGCCCTCCTGACTCCTGGTACTCAGACTTCCTGTCTGCTGGGGTGGAGCCCAGAACCATGGTCAGGTTACTACTAAAAGCCCAGCACACACCTGACCAATCAGTATGCTGGCTGTTCACAAAATCAGGACCCAGGACCCACCCAGATCTCTCAGAAATCCCTGAGCTCCAGGTCCCAAAGTGGACTTTACAAAACACTGAGGAAACTGAAAGGCCAGTTTCCTCTTCATATTACTGTATAATAATATACAATAATAATAATATCCCTGGAGCCCCTCAACCCGTCTGGTTGAGAATTATGGGTCACATCCTCCTTCTAGACCCTGGCAGGGCAACGCTCTGCCACAGTATGTAAGCAATACAAATAGTGGGCTGTTTTTTTTGGCTTCATTCAAACAGTATACTCTGGGTATTCTAGTTTATTGTTAACATTTTAGCAAGGAAATAAAAAAAAAAATGGTAGGTTTTCAGCTCCAGCCTACTTTGGTATTGTATCAAGATTGTTAAATGTTAGACTTTACAAATGTTGAATATTTTCAAAATCCATTTATTCTCAAATCTTTGAAGGGGAATTAGTACCAAATATCAACTCTAAATGTAGTTTTTTTTTTACTCTGACTTGAGGTGATTGTAGCCATATTAGTGCACTTGTGGCAGAAACAACTGTCTGTGGTCCTTTTTTTTTTTTTTTATTTGCACAAATGTACAGTTTTTCAGGAAAGTTTTCGGGGTATGTCCCCTTCTTCAAGGTCCAAGGTATTAGTACTGCATGGACCTTGAAGAAGGGGAAATACCTGGAAAGCATATCCTGAAACATTGCATGTTATTACAAATAAAGTATAATGGGCAGCACTCAAATATTTACTCTGACTTGAAATTGTATTTAAAAGTTTTAATCAGTCAAGATTGAAAATAAAACCTTGATGTTGTAAGCTTCTCAGTCATCAGTCAGAGCCAGACAGCCACCACTGCAAACTCTTCTGATTGCTCCCTTTCTAAATTTCTATGGAGATGCTGTCTATCGTTGGGTCACATGATATATGGCCGCTACATATGAATGGGATTTTTCCACATATAAACAACTTATTTTTATTTATTTTTTTGCCTTTTCTTCTAATTTTATTAACGTTAAATTGAATACAAGTAACGACAATAAAATTGCATAGTTTGACAAGGCAATGAGGTTGATTTACTAAAACCGGTAAATGCAAAATCTGGTGCAGATGTGCATGGTAGCCAATCCACTTTCAACTTCAGCTTGTTGAATAAAGTTTTGACAAAAAGCCAGGAAGCTGATCGTTTACTATGCAGAGCTACACCAGATTTTGCCCTCTCCAGTTTTAGTAAATCAAGTCCAGTGTGTCACTGGTTATGCCCTGTAAACTGAAATCCGATGTAGAAAATTGCACTGTCCCAAACTGACATCTTGCACTGTTTAAAGAAAAAAGAACAATACGCAGTCCATATAGTATGCAAATAAAGAAATATTCCATACCCCACCGAATGCATCACATGGATCTGTCTGGCTGCCTGGCAGATCTCTGCTGGTACTAAAACACTTGCAAGGATACACAGTAAAGCCAACTGGATTGTGCATGCCACCTTGTTCAGTTGTGGGGAATGTGCCATAATATTCAAAAAGAGACGCATCACTGTATAAGAGGTCTTGCCTTTGTCTGTAACTCCTTTTACCATCTTATACAAAAGATGAGACTTTGAAGGTGATAATACCTGCCATTGATACAGCCACAATATAAAGATTAAGCAATACTGAGTCATTCACAGTAACCATAAGGAGCCATTAAAAAACAAAGAATTAACATCCAGTTAGAACTCCTAAAATTAAGAGTAGATACTGTATCAACCAAGAAATGACTCTGTGTCTTATAAAAACAACGACCTTGCAACCACCTTTTTCTGTGAGCACAAATGCTGAATTCTGAATTCTGTGTCTTGGATACATTTCTAATTCTCTCTCAAAAAATAAAAAATTGAAGATAAAATATAAACCAGTGTATATGTAAATTCTTAATTGGGTTCAATAAATCATTGTTGTATAGACCAGAGTCTAATATTCCTTTATTTTTTAGAGGCTGGTTTTCCATAGACACAAAACCTCAATGTCAATAATTCCAAGCAGTTCTGATATCCACAACAATTTTATTTATGCCTGCTGTAGAATCCATACTGCATATTCGCCAACCATCGTTAAAATCATTTGTTCTTAACGTCAACTTCCTTGTGTGTATACATATATACATGTTGTCTATTATTTTGTGTATGTTGTTGTAACTATACAGTGAGTTTGCTCCAAGTTTAATTGGTTTATCAGATTTTCTCTGGCAGTGGATTTGGACCGAACTCTTTACATCAGATTTAAGTGTAAGTACCGTGTATTCTAGCCGGGTTTTCTTTGTAACACCAGCTGAGTACTAATTTTAATTTGTTAGTTCACCTGTAACCTAAATTATGACACATTAGAGCAGTATATAGGTAATTGTGGTGACTAGTTCCAATAGGTAATGACTAAGCGCTAACATTTGCGCATAACTCGTCTACTTTTTTGTCCCCTGCTCCATCTGTCAACCACTTGTCATATGAAGCGTCAATAACATTTTGGAAGTGCAGCTGTCTGGAATCATTTCCTTAAGTGGTTGTTTACATTGGCAGTTGGGGGGGGGGGGGGGGTGGTAAAACCCCATAGTTAAGACGTGTTTTTTCTACCCCCCCGCTGCACCCCCTTTAGATGCAGTGGCCAGGGGTGTACACATGTCGCTGTCACAGCTGGAGCATGACTCATGCAAGTGAATGAGGCCACTCTGCAAATGCCCTGCAACCGTATGCAGTGCAGCAAACAAGGGTCTAAAGAAGGCAGGCATCATTGTGTTGCTTTCTCACCACCTGCTTTAACCCCTTGGACCCCGAAAAAGCATGCAGTTGTGGGGCGCTTGTAGAGTGGCCCCATTTACTTTTAATGGCTCATGATTGGCAGACAGTAGCATCCACCAAAAGCAACAGGGGGCTTAATTCCTGCTGCGGCATGTGTACACCTTTTGGCTGCTGCCTCAGCATCTAAAGGGCTAAGGATTGGGAGCGGTAAACTCAACCACAGGGTTTTACCAACCCTCAACTCTACGTGTGAATGGGGGTGCTGGGGAATGCAACTAAGGGCTCATTCACAAGTGCAGCAGGCACTGCTGCTCCTCTGAAAAGTGATCAGAGTGTGTTTGACAGGTGGTGAGGAGGCGATTTGTTGCCTCCTCACCACCTGATTTAAACCCATGATTGGTGTGCAATGCATGCAATTGCGACAGTGGTATGTGTGAGGAAGTGACACTGGGCAACACTGTGCCCGGTGATCTTTGACTAATCCCATGTTGTTCAGGTAGATCTCACTTCTCTAAGGTTACCTACCCCAGTTGTAGGTTTTACTACACCACCCCATACTGTACATTATACATTTCACAATTCTCAACTCTCTTCACTGTACTGTGTTTTGTAGGCTGCATACACCACAGCATTCCAATCGCCATACTGTTCTGTACACTCTGTATAGCACACTATTCCACTCCATACCCTGTGCTTTATATTATGTTCTGCGCAACTCTGTACAATGTGTTGTATAACATATATTCTACCCACCAGTCCATTCTCTACACTGTGCTGTACATTATACTGTATATTTGATGCTGCTTCACTCTGTACATTGTGCTGTACATAACATAACTCCACACTGCTTTACTCTGTAGATTGTGATGTACATTATACATTCCACATCACTTTACTCTGTCCACTGTGCTGTACATCATATACTTCACATTGCTTTTTTCTGTACAGTGTGCTGCATATTCTGTACTGCCTACTGCTCTGGTCTGTACACTTTG
This sequence comes from Lithobates sylvaticus, assembly GCA_028564925.1. Taxonomy (NCBI): domain Eukaryota; kingdom Metazoa; phylum Chordata; class Amphibia; order Anura; family Ranidae; genus Lithobates; species Lithobates sylvaticus. Next base: position 161,495,312 of record CM053030.1, read on the forward strand.
CTGCAAAATAGATATGCTCCATATCACGGTACTCTGTATGCTGTGCTGTACACTATATGCTTCACATCCTTCCATTTTTTTTACACTCTGCTGTATACTATATGCTTTATACCACTTTACCCTGTCCACTGTGCTGTACAATAATGGCTATACACCTTTCAACTCTATCCACTCGGTTTAGTATATGCTTAACACCACTTGACTCTGTTCAATGTGCTGTGCAACATACAGTGCCTTGAAAAAGTATTCATACCCCTCAACATTTTTCACATTCTGTCATGTTGCAACCAAAAACGTAAATGTATTTTATTAGGATTGTATGTGATAGACCAACTCAAAGTGGCACATAATTGTGAAGTGGAAGGAAAATGATAAATGGTTTTCCAAATTTTGTACACATAAATATCTGAAAAGTGTGGCATGCATTTGTAGTCCACCCCATTTACTCCTAACTAAAACCTAGTGAAACCAATTTCCTTCAGAAGTCACGTAATTAGTAAATAGCGTCCACCTGTGTGTAATTTAATCTCAGTATAAATACAGCTGTTCTGTGAAGCCCTCAGAGGTTTGTTAGAGAACCTTAGTGAACAAACCGCATCATGAAGGCCAAAGAAGGTTTAAACTCTGGAAAGGGAAAGTGGCGCTGTTCAAAATGAAAATGTATCCTATGTGCAAATTACATGTAGAAAAGGGGGAAAAAATATGACCTACTGATACGAGTAATGTCAACACTCTCTATAAAGTGAGATGTGCATGCAAAAATAAATAAATCAATAAATCAAATGTAGGTATAAAATTCTAAAAAATTGTGAACAATAGTGTTAAAAAATTCCATAGAAAAACATGTATTGCATTAAGAGAAACAACAAAAATAAAGTGACAAGTGCTATTTCCTGCATGATTCAGTCCCAAAAAAAAAAAAAAAAAATATATATTATATATATATATATATATATATATATATATATATATATATATATATAATGTGTGTGTGTGTGTGTGTGTGTGTGTGTAAATATTATAAAAAAATATATATATTTAAAAGTCAGCAGCTACAAATACTACAGCTGCTGACTTTTAATAAATGGACACTTACCTGTTCCAAGGTCCATCGATGTCGGCAGCAGATGACGAGCAATCGCTCATCTCTCGGCTGCCCCCGCCGCCATCCTCTGTCAGGGAATCAGGAAGTGTAACGTTGCGGCTTCACTGCCTGGTTCCCTACTGCGCATGTGCGAGTCGCGCTGCACGTCTTCACTGGTCCCCGTTGTTCCTGGGAACTGTTTCCCAGAACATAACGGGGGCGGGGCATCTGCGGCTAGCTATTCCTGGAAGTGGGTGAAGATACCTGGATTATACAGGTATCTGCATTCCCCCCTCCCTCCTGAAAGGTGCCAATTGTGGCACCGGAGGAGGGGAGGGTTCTGATGAGCGGAGCTTCCACTTTAAGCTATTTTGCAAAGTAGAATTGGCAAAAATGGCACTCTAGATGTGCAAAGATGATAGAGACATCCCCAAAAAGACTTGCAGCCATAATTGCAGCGAAAGGCGGTTCTACAAAATATTGACTCAGGGGGGCTGAATACAAATTCACGCCACATTTTTCACATATTGATTTTATAAATGATTTTCAAAATTGTTTACAATTTTCCTTCCGTTTTACAATTATGTGCCACTTTGTGTTGGTCTATCACATAAAATCCCAATAAAATACATTTACGTTTTTGGTTGTAACATGACAAAATGTGAAAAAGTGGTATGAATACTTTTTTAAGGCACTGTATACTCCACTGTGCTACAGGTTTTACACTGCTCCTATATTATACACTTCAAGCTTGTACATTATCACCGTCATTTGTCTTCACTAAAGCTGGCCATACACCATACAATTTTCTTATTCAATTTCCTTTAGATTTACCTTCAACTGTGTAGTACAAGGGTCTGCCTGATTGCATACGAATTGAAAGTGTTTAGAATTTACCTCATATTATATGGTTTTGGTAAATCTAAAGGAAATCTATAGACAAAAGTTGTATAATGTATGGCCAGCCTAAGACTCACCAGAGAACACAGTGATAATATTTTGATAGACTTTTCTGTGCTTTTTCTAGTTGCAATACAGATATGATTGCTGAGAAAACACATCTTTCCGCTAACTTACTCGTATTTGCTAAAAACAATGTAACTCTATTCTGGATTATCCATAAAATTCAGTAGTGCAAACATCCGTAAAAATTAGAAGGAATCGGGATACAAATATTTATGTAGGATTGTTTTCTCTGAGGCCAGGAAGGAGAACATCCAATTCCCACAATCTAGAAAACGGTAGGCTGTCTAAGCTGCATGCTACCAGAAGGTGCTGTTTTTTTTCTATATATTTATCTACAAAACTGATATTTCCCGCACAAAATGTTGCATTTTTGCAATTTTATTGTGTTACCTACAGGACTGTAAATGTTTGCTTTTAGGTTTAGATTTGCTTAAATAATATTTTTATCCATTCACGCTTTCTCAAGATGGCTATTTAAAGCCTTCCTGGTTGCTTCACGCATGGTGTCTGAAAGGAGCAGATTTGACGTGAAACACACCACAGGATTTTGATTTTTTTTTTTCCTGTTCAAGGAGCTTTTGTTACAAACTAGTATCATTCTATATTATTCTATGAGTATATGGTTCCAATCCCTCTTTGTCTTGTCCTGTGTGATAGTGGCTGGATTTTTAACTGTGTGCGACATTTTGTCTTATTTGATTATATATATATATATATATATATATATATATATATATATATATATATATATATATATATATATATATATATTGAGAGTTACAGCTCTCAATATAAAAAAAACAAACAAAAAAAAAGGTTGAGTTCAGAATTCCAGTGCTAGGAATAATGTTTGACTATTAATATAACAATACTGTGATGACTAGTGTTATGGACTATATATAAAATAAAGCACATTCTTCCAAGTGGAATATCATGGCGTATATAAGGTACTGCACATTTAAAAAAATAGAGCAGTCTAAAATATTTCACATATAGAGAGCCCCATATAGAGAACACCCCAATATTCTTCCCATTACTGGAAGCAAACCCCACCATGCTCTTCTTGGCACGTACAACAATCACATTCCATACCTACACCCCCATCAGATGATCAGCAGGCTGTTGCACGTCAAGGTGCAGGCAGAACTGCACATGGTTTCTATATGACTTGAAGCTTCACCTACTCCCTGCACATCTCTTCCCTGCCCCATCCATTGTTGACCCTGTCACGAGTCAGTGGGGCTTAGTACTTGGGTTTTGTCTGTAACATACCTACGGTGTATAATAAATATATAACCTAAAATTCAAAACAAATGCCAATTTTTCTTTTTCAGATGCCTCACAATGTTGGAACAGATGGGTAAGGCTCCTCCCATATGACCCTAGGGGACATTGAAACAGCTTAAAAGGTTTTGCCTCCCCATATTCCAATAATATAGAGTGGAGGGAAATTGGGCTGATTTGGTGAAGCATCTGGAATTAAAAATGATTTTATATATAAAATTTGGAACTTGCGCTCAGCCACTATTGGAGCAAGACTGCTGCACTAAACAGGTTCCTAAATACAGGACCTACATGAACTTAAAAAAAGGAATGTGCTATCTCTTTAAATATCACTTATAACCATTAGTGAGTAATTTACATGACCTGCAATATCTAAAAATATCTCAGAGCATGTGAAAAATACAAAGTGATAGGGTGCTAATCAATTAATATGTACAAAATCATGCAAATCAAGTGTCCAAATACAAAGTGAAAATGCAAAGTGCAAAAAAAAAAAAAAAAAAACGGTAAGAATATAGAAATAACTGAGTATCAATTCATATTTTCAAAGTAAAAAATTGCAGCATTCAAAAAAAGTCCATCCAGGTGCTAAAACAAAAAGTGCTTTGTGCTAAAATCATAACAGGTGCTTCAGTGTCAGATGTGCTTCTTAAGCCAAAGAGGCTGCTTTACCAGATGGATAGGATCTCTCAAAGGGAGATCATCAACTTTTTAGTGTTTCACTTTAGAGAACCAATACGCTTTCTGTCTCCACTCAGCGACCATGTAAGCCACCTCCGGCCAAGGTATCCCTGCGTGTAAGAATAGTACTTAGTCTGGACTCCACCAGCAAACTCTGGCATGCACATATGTCAAAAGTAAGGAAGAGAACTCATAGAGCTATACTGTAGCTAAAAGGTTTACTGAGTAAAAAAGTATTGCACTTACAAAGCACGAAGCGCATTTAAGCAATGTCTCCCAACATGCCTGTGCGCACTGATGTCATACTGCTAGCTCCACCCAATATGTTTCCCCATACAAGACGTCATCTGGGATCAGCCTCTAATCCCAGATGACCCCTTGTATGGGGAAACGTGTCTGGCAGAGCTATCAGGGGGGCACAGCAAAGCACATTACATGGATGGTACATTACATGTAGGGTACAGCAGGGCACATTACATAAAGGGGGAAGAGGCACATTACATGGGGTGGCAGCAGAGCACATTACTTTGGGGGTAAGCAGGATTCATTACATTGGGGGCAGCAGTTTGTCCCCCCAGTACAATCAAGACACTTCCCAGGTTAGTTTGCACAATCCCCCCTCCCTAAATTCACAGGCATCAATTTAGTGGCATGGGAGATTTCCTTTCTCCCAGGATCCTGGTGGTTAGGATTATCACAATGCTTCACCCCCCCCCCCCCTAGTGACGCTGTCCCCAGACAGCTGCCTGCAGCATCTGGAAACTAAGAGGATCGGTGGGTGAGTTGTGAGTCAGATCTTGTGACCGGAGCCGGGCAGCGGGAAGTGACTGGTGCAGCGCCTGAGAAATGTCTCCTCCTCCTTTGGGTGCAGTATGGGTCAGAGCACAGTGGGCACCACTTCTCTTTGGTCCTTATCCCTTGTACACACTTCACACCTGAATAATACACCACCATGAAAAAAAAATGACATCTTTCCTCCTAACTAAGAGCTTCAGAAACTTTCTAAGCCAAAATAACTGCAGTGAGTAGAACAATCTTCGACTTGAGATTCTATAACGAGATGGAGTTCAAAATAAAACAATAAGCAAAAGTTTTTTTATCTTTTATCTCATGTCTTTTTTTTATTGCCATCTGTACCCCACTGGGGGGAACGTACCTTCACTTACTGTCCCATAACCACAACAGGAAATGAGAGGAAATCCCTGAAAATGAAGGGATTCCAATGCCCCCCCAGGTCGACAGAACTATTGTCCCCACCAGAAGAATTCCCCTTCCGTAATGTTATGGGAACAACCCAAAATTTTTTATTTTTTTATTTTTAATTTCACTTTCAATAATGGCAAACGGAACAAATATGGGGGCACAAGCCGTCAAAAAAAACTGACAGGTGTTCCAATCCCTCTCCAACCTATCCAAAACTAAAACCAAAACTTTGCTGAGGTCTTATTGGTAGTATAAAGTGTTTCATGCATCTTTTTTTGCAAAATTGTGGCTTAGACTGACTGACAAACATTCTGAGGCTCCAGTATATAGGGTGATGCTAAATATTGGGTTGTTCTTTACCCACCGAATGTGTTTTAAGCACATTGTATGAGTGACTGACATTCCCTGGAGTTTTCAGTTCAGCAGATAGAAGTGTTTTGGTGGATTGCACAAGATATTTTTTTAAAGAAGGATCACTACATAGTTTTTGTTTGAAAAGGACTGTAGCAAATTAAATTTGTCACTTTGAGTGTGGGAAATCGCCAATAGAGGACAATCGTTATATGGAACAAATCAAGGCACAGAAGCATTATATGTGGATTTGATAATGTTTGTTTATCACAAATTTGGTTAATATTTTATATTTTTTATTGTCTTTCAATGTTGTATAAGATTTGCACTATATGTCAAAAAGAGTGCTGTATTTTTTTTTAGCTATATAGCAATTGGATAATGGGGGCAATATCTTACATACAGTAGCTGGGACATGCAGTATCTCACAAGTGAGTACACCCCTCACATTTTTGTAAATATTTTATTATATCTTTCCATGTGACAACACTGAAAAAATTACACTTTGCTACAATGCAAAGCAGTGAGTGTACAGTTTGTATAACTAACTTGTAAATTTGCTGTCCCCTCAAAATAACTCACACAGCCATTAATGTCTAAACCGCTGGAAACAAAAGTGAGTACACCCCTAAGTGAAAATGTCCAAATTGGGCCCAATTAGCCATTTTCCCTCCCCGGTGTCATGTGACTTGTTAGTGTTACAAGGTCTCAGGTGTGAATGAGGATCAGGTGTGTTAAATTTGGTGTTATCGCTCTCACTCTTTCATACTGATCATTGGAAGTTCAACATGGCCCCTCATGGCAAAGAACTCTCTAAAGGATCTGAAAAAAAGAATTGTTGCTCTACATAAAGATGGCCTTGGCTATAAGAAGATTACCAAGACCGTGAAACTGAGCTGCAGCACAGTGGCCAAGACCATACAGCGGTTTAACAGAACAGGCCCCAGGGTTTGGATGACTAAAGAAGTTGAGTGCACGTGCTCAGCATCATATCCAGAGGTTGTCTTTGAGAAATAGATGTATGAGTGCTGCCAGCATTGCTGCAGAGGTTGAGGGGTTGGGGGGTCAGCTTGTCAGTGCTCAGACCATACGCCGCACACTGCATCAAATTAGTACATGAGTGCTGCCAGCACTGGGGAGCTACATATCATTGAAGGATCCATGAATGCCAACATGTACTGTGGCATAAGGAAGCAGAGCAGGATCCCCTCCTTCGGAGACTGGGCCCCATGGCAGTATTCCAACATAATTACCCCAAACACACCTCCAGACAATCCCTGCCTTGCTAAAGAAGCTGAGGGTAAAGGTGATGGACTGGCCAAGCATGTCTCCAAACCTAAACCATATTGAGCATCTGTGGGGTATCCTCAAACGGAAGGTGGAAAAGCGCAAGGTCTCTAACATCCACCAGCTCTGTGATGTCATCATGGAAGAGTGGAAGAGGACTCCAGTGGCAACCTGTGAAGCTCTGGTGTACTCCATGCCCAAGAAGGTTAAGGCAGGGCTGGAAAATAATGGTGGCCACAAAAAATATTGACACTTTGGGCCCAATTTGGACATTTTCACTTAGAGGTGTACTCACTTTTGTTCCCAGCGGTTTAGACATTAATGGCTGTGTTAGTTATTTTGAGGGGACTGCAAATTTACACTGTTATACAAGCTGTACACTAACTACTTTACATTGTAGCAAAGTGTAATTTCTTTAGTGTTGTCACGTGAAAAGATATAATAAAATATTTACAAAAATGTGAGGGGTGTACTCACTTTTGTTAGATGCTGTACATGCAAGCATATACAATGTGCCAGGTGCTGGACTACAGAGGAGGCGGAGGATGTATTTCCCTCTACTCTCACTTTCTGCTGTTCTGTTTTGTTCTGCTCAGTCAGCAGAGGGAAAACTATAACCAGAAAAACATATGGATTCATATGCAGAACACTGAGGATCATGGGATTTGAAGTCAAGGAAATAACCCATATTATGGAGCCTATGGACCCTTTGCACTATAATTCCCAAGATACACTGGCTCAAGCATTGGGTCAGTGGAGCTGCTTTTATGAGACTGTTCAGCTAGGCTCTTTGCACAAAGGGAAATGATGACAGCACATCTGCTGCATGCTGACCAGACTGCTGAGAGGCCAGACCAGCAAGGACACCTGAGGCAGTGCAGCCCAGACCACAGCGATCACATTTGCACCTTTTGCTGTAGGGAGAGGGAGCATCCTCTCACCCTTCACTTCCCACTACGGAATCTCCAGAGGCCTTCTGTGAAGAGACTGAACGGGTCACCTTTTATAGGAAGAGTTCAGAGTCACACCACAGGGAATGGTGAGAGGGCTCACTTGCCACTGTTTACACTGCTAGCAGAGACTGAATTACTGGAGCCAGAACATTAAGTTTAATGCATTTTACTGCATCTTCACCGCACCTATACTGCACCTGTACCACATCCTTACTGTATCTTTGCTGCATGCTGATTTACCAAAACTAAGTGCACAAATGCTTCTTAAAGGACCCCCAACAATAGCCGGCAGAAGAACAGAAGGACTTTCCCCTCCTGTAAAACCATCCTGCAAGCCCCCTTTGCTCGCTTATGAGTCATTACTAACCCCCGGTGGGTGGGGTGAAATGCATCAGTGTGTGGTTTGGTGGAGACATGTAGGCCGAGGCCGCTCCTTTTCATTTATTTACCTGGGCTGGTCAGGAGTAGTGGTGATCTTTTCCTCTTAACATGCAAATGGCATGGTGTATGAATTTTCATTATCTAAATAATAAAAATACATATTTGTCACCAACACTTTAAATCCTTGAATTTGGAATCCGGTATTCCAGATTAGCTGCTAATGATTACAATCTCCTAAGGGAGTATTTAGTTGGCACCTGTCTTATTTAAACCTCAGATATATTGGGTGTGGTCTTTTTACTATTGACATGTGTGGTGTCATCATGCCAAGCTCAATAGTGCGTTTTAAGATCCTGAAAAGGAAAGCTGTGGATGCAAAGGATTTAAAAAATGTCCCAAGTGAGTTGAAATCAATCATTCTATTGTAAGGAAAATCATTTACAAGCGGCATAGATTTCAAAACACTTGATGCTAAAGAAGTTCATTCATTGTGAGGCATTCAGGTATCTCTTGAAACAGTTGGGGTCAAAGTGGATGCATTTATGATTCAACCTTCATCAGAGAGGTTTGTTAAGAAAAAGCCTTTGCTGTCCAAAAAGAATAATAGAGCAAAATTAAAATGTTACCATTAAACAGAGAGGTCCTCTGAAACGGTGTACTGAAGACTGATCAGTCAAAGATAAAGTTGGTTGGTCACAGTAAAAGTAATTCAAAGAAGTATTCCAGGAGAAGCCTCTCATAACTGTGAAGCATTGTGATATATGAAAAAAATAAAAATTATATATATATATATATATATATATATATATATATATATATTTTTTTTTCACTTTTTTTTTTCACTTTTTAGGCACATATAACTCCAACAATGCTTAAAATCGTATTATCTTTATTGCACTACCACCCTGTGGCTACAACCCATTCTTGTGAAGCATGGTGGTGGAAATGTTAAGGTTTGGGTTACTTTACAGCTTCAGAGCCAGGACAGCTCAGTCATTAAGTCAACTATACTTTCTGCACCATGTCAAGATGTGCTTGAGGCTATCTGTCCAAAAGTTGAAGTTTGAACTGAAAATGAGCATTACAAAATAATCTGCAAAGCACCAAGAAATGGCTCACAGAGAAGAAAATCAGTCAAAGCTCTGATTTTATTTCCAAAGACATGTTTTTTTTTTTTTAATTGGACAGTTCATGCAAGGAAACCCACACGCCTCTTATAAAAATTAATGTTACTAAACCCACAACCCTAAAATCAGTCTGTATATGAAGTAAAGCATGCTTGTTATACTCACTGTGCAACCTATGGGGTTAAACCTGTGCATTGTGCAAAAAAAAAAAGTCTGCTTGATCCTCTTTCTCTGATCCTCCCCTTCTTCCACTGTCCCCAATCCATCTCCTGATAATACAGAGCCTTTGAAGTCACTCTGCACATGCACAAGTTTGGGGTGTATTTTTTCTTGCTAGGGTGCATGTTATCAGCACAGGGCCAATCAGGACTATCCAGACAGACATGTCATGGCTCCTATAGCCCTCCTTCAAGTTTTAACCAGACACTGATAGAAGTCATAAGACTGCTTTATACTGCTGATAAAAGGTATTTAGCAGTTTATATTTACTAAAATAAAATGCATTTTCATGTTCTGTGGGAGACCAGATATAGTAAATGCCGGGTCTTGGGTTTAGTAACAGTTTAAGGAATTTTACATGGAGAAGTAGTCAAAAATGGCACTAGGTCAATGTAAGAGACAAGTGGGCAGTTATACAGAATGCGTACAAGATGTAATTTCCTGCTAAAGGGGGCAGTATCAGCTTTTGATACTAACATTTGACACAGTTAACCATAAATTTTGATATTTTTGTTGAATAAATTATTAAAAAGCAACATTTTCTTGTGTTCTTAATGTAAGTACCTTTTTTATTTGTAGACCCGAAATAAAAATATGGTTGTCCATTCAAATATATTGAACAATTCAACCATTTATATAGGGTGTATCTAAATTTTCACATCCTTTTTTATATCATCTCTGCTGTCATCTTCAGTAGGAAGGATTGAGGCAATATCGAATGAAAATGACATACTATTGATATTCTTTAACCACTTGAGCTTCTGAAGGTTTACCCTCCCCATCCCCCCCTCCCTTCCCGGCCAGGCCATTTTTTGCGATACGGCACTGCGTTACTTTAACTGACAATTGCACGATTGTGGGATGCTGTACCTAAATAAATAAAATTGATGTCCTTTTTTTCCCCACGAATAGAGCTTCCTTTTGGTGGTATTTTTTGTGCTATAAACAAAAAAAGGCTGACAATTAAACGAAAAACATATTTTTTACGTTCTGCTATAAAACGCATCCAATAAAAAAAAAAAAATTAAAATCTAATCAATTTAGGCCAATGTGTATTCTGCCACATATTTTTGGTCAAAAAATCCCAATAGGTGTATATTGGTTTGCACAAAAGTTATAGCGTCTACAAACTATGGGATACATTTTACAGATTTTTTTTTTTTTTTTTTTTTACTAGTAATGGCGGTGATCAGCAACTTATAGTGGGACTGTGACACTGCAGTGGACAAAATGTACACTAAGTGACACTTTTTTGGGGACCAGTGACATTAATACAGTGATCAGTGCTAAAAATATGCATTGTCACTGTACTAATGACACTGGAAGGGGAAGGGTTAACATCAGGGGCGATCAAAGGGTTAAATGTGTTCCTAGGGAATGATTACTAACTGTGGGGGATGTGCTTTTACTGTGAGAAGGCAGAAATTTGTGTTCCTGGATCTCTACCTACTCTTCTTGCTGAACGGCAATCTGCTATGTTTACATCAGCAGACCACCGTTCTGTCTCTCTCGGGAATGATCAGCGGGTTCCGATGATAACAAATTAGACAATCTTAATTAACAAACAAAACATTTGATGTTGGCAAAATCATGTGGAACAAATTATTTAAATAATCAAGGTCATTTGGGGGAAAATATCTATGAATCTTTGTATTTAAAGCGGAGTTCCAGCCAAAAGTGGAACTTCCGCTCATTTGTCTCCTCTCCCCCTCCAGTGCCACAATTGGCACCTTTTTGGGGGAGAGGGGGGACAGGATACCTGTCTTTGACAGGTATCCTTTTCCAACTTCTGGGAGTCTGGGCCGCGGCCCGTGACATCACTGCGAGGCTCCCTTCTCCTCCCTACTCCTCTCCCTGTGGCCAGGCCAGTAGGAGAGAGGAGCGGGGCCTTGTAGCCGTGAGGCTACACTGCCGGGTACCCTTACCCGCAATGGCGACGACAGCATATGGTTGCCACCTCATCCCTTTAAACCTGAACACATATCAATTATACAGGTTCTGTGGCTGATTAAGGTGGTAATTAAACTCATTTGGTGCCTTATCTGCATTTAATTAGCCTCAGAACCTGTGTAATTCAAAGGTGTTCGGGTTTAAAGGGATGAGGTGGTAACTGTACGGCAGCACCCGACAGCTGATGAAAACATCAGCTGTGGTGCCAACATCGCTGGACTCCAATAGGACACAGGTAAGTGTCCTATTGTTAAAAGCCAGCAGTTGCAGTATGTGTAGCTGCTGGCTTTAAAAATTTTTTTTTTGGGCGGAACACCGCTTTAATAATGTTTGCAATATTCTTATTATTGCAATATTCTTATTAGATGAAACCTCAACCCCAGATCATGTGACACAAGTGTAGTTCTGCTGGAGACACTACCAAGGAGTTTTTGCTTGGCATGTGCCGGATGAGTTTGTCATTTGCCCAAAGACTATGATCATGATGCAAATCCCTCATAGACAAGCATTTATGGTAGATAAAGGAACATCAACAGTATATCCCTTGTGCCAGCTTAGTCGAAATGCAAGCAAAAACATGATGTTTCCAATCAATACACTTATTTTCGCTATACACAGAAGTCTTCAGTAAAACGTAAAATTAGACCTATTATTTTTTTTTCATGTAAGCAAACGAGCACATCTCTGCTAATGTATTTTTTAACATGCAAATAGAGACATAGTCACATTGGGAATAATTATTTGTTCTGTTTTAGGGCTTCAAGAGAATTTGCAGTGATCTATATAAAGAATATGAAGACTGCTGTTTTGGAACTGAAATATTTAGTAGAATTGATCTCTGTTCAATGCACAAAAAGAACAACTTGTCCGGCTATTATTATTGTGAAAGCTCAATAATTATAGAAGCAATAAAACCTCAGGAGGTGAAGAGCTCCATCTCGAAGCCAAAGGAAGAGGCTTATGAAACATTGAAAGACATAGAGGCTCCTACAAGCTGCAGCAGCACTTCTTCCTTGGGAAAAGATGCTGACAAGATAAGTTCAGACATTACTGATGCAGCAGCCGTAAGTAAAGTGGAAGGAATCAAAGAGAACGATGGACAGCCTGAAGCAGCAAACACTTTGCTGGGAGAGAAATCCTATGTGCAGTCAACACCTGATCTATTTCCAGCAGAAACAATGGAATCAACAGCTGCGGACAGCAGACCTGAAATAAAAAACTGACATATACAAATTTTCTGCCAAAGAAATGTCTGCATGGCTTAAGAAAACACAGTGATCAAAATGAAATTAGGCATTTGTCTGCAAGTGTATTCAATGTTTAATGGTACAGGGCCAAATAATGAGACAATATCGAGAGATGCATTACTGAGGTTAGAGAGGAATGTACACTGTCAAGTACAATAACAATCTGAACAGTCTACAAAGCTCCCTGAAGGATCACACAGCCAGATGGCTAGTTTTCTTCATCAAATTCCATCTTAAAGATAACCATAAAGAACCTTGTTAAAAAAGGAAACTCTATATTAAAAAGTGAGCCAAGTTAAACCAAAATAATTTCTTCTTGAATTAAAGTCTGGATTATGTTAATGCACATGGACACTTGGAACATGTTTGGCATCTATTGGCTTTTCCAGTATCAAGAAGAGACTAAGAAGGCAGTAACTGATGCCAACACCGGCAAGAAAATGAAACCGCAGTAACTGATGCCACCACCGGCTACAGAATAAAAGGCACTAACTGATGCCACCACCAGCTAGAAAATTAAATGGGAGTAACTGATTCCACCACCGGATAGAGACTGAAGAGGCAGTAACTGATGCCTCCATCCAGAGCAGGGATCTTCAAACTACGGCCCTCCAGCTGTTTCGGAAGTACACATCCCATGAGGCATTGTAAAACTCTGACATTCACAGACATGACTAAGCATGATGGGAATTGTAGTTCCTGAACAACTGGAGGGCCATAGTTTGAGGACCCCTGATCTAGAGACTGAAAAAGGCAGTAACTGATGGCAACAACATCTAGAGACTGAAAAGGCAATAACTTATGCCATCGCTGGGTAGACACTTAAAAGGCAGTAGTTGAATACACCATCTGCTAGGGATTGAAACTGCAGTAACTGATGGCGCTACCGGCTATGGACTGAAATGGCACTAACTGATGCCAGCTCTTGCTAAAGACTAAAAAAAGACAGCAACTGATGCAACCACTGCTAGAATCTGAAATGTCTGTGACTTGTGTCACCACCAGTTATGCCCCATACACACGGTCGGCCATTCCGACCACAAAAATCCGTCGGATTTTTTCAGACGGATTTTGCCCAAAACTTGTCTTGCATACGCGGTCGCACAAAGTTGTCGGAAAATCCGATCGTTCCGAACGAGGTGACGTACAAAACGTACGACGCGACTACATAGAAGCCAGTAGCCAATAGCTTTCGTCCCCAAATTTATTCTGAGCATGTGTGGCACTTTGTGCGTCGGAATTCAATACACACGATCGGAAAAGTCTGATTGGATTTTGTTGTCGGAAAATTTTAGGTCCTGCTCGCAAATTCTTTCCGTCAGAAATTCCGATGGAAAAAGTCCGCTAGAGCCCACACACGATCGGATTTTCTGACAACATAATCCGATCAGACTTTTCCCGTCGGAATTTCCGACCGTGTATACGTGGCATAAGACACTATAATGCCCTGTACACACAATAGGATTTTCCGATGGAAAATGTGTGATTAGGACTTTTTTTGTCGGAAATTCCAACCATGTGTAGGCTCCATCACACATTTTCCATAGGAATTTCCATTGCACAAAATTTGAGCTTGTTGTCGGAAATTCCGATCCTGTGTACACAATTCTGACACACAAAGTGCCACGCATGCTTGGAATCAAGCAGAAGAGCAGCACTGGCTATTGAACTTCATTTTTCTCGGCTCGTCTAACGTGTTGTACGTCACCGTGTTCTTGACGTTCGGAATTTCCGACCAACTTTGTGTGACCGTGTGTGAGCAAGACAAGTTTGAGCCAACATCCGTCGGAAAAAATCCCATGGATTTTGTTGTCGGAAAATCCTATTGTGTGTGTGTGTACAGGGCATTGGGCAGTAATTGATGCCACCAAAGACTAGAGACTGAAAGGTGATACCAACATCCACCACTGACTAGAGACTGAAAAGGTAAAATATAATATCCACCATTGGGTAAAGACCAAAATAGCAGTAACTAAAGGCATTAAAAGGCTTATAAAATAAAAACTTAACACAATGTGGTTTCTGCGTGTTCAAAAGTCTAAATATAAAATGTTAAAGCTAATTACAGCACACATTATTGCAGCTCTGCATTTATTTAACTGTCATTAAACCTATTTGCATAGGCTTGGACTAATGGACAAAGCATAACCAGAATAAAATTATGGTCCATATAGCTCAGCCAAGTTATTACTAGAAATACAATTTTTAATACTACTCACATGATCGGTAGCCTTGCCCTCTGCAACTCCAGGCTGGAATATGTGGGTGGAGCTGACTACGTCATACTAGGAGTATGAAGTGGTTTACATTTACATACACGTCTACGAGTTCAGTAAACCAGGGCACGTCTACGAGTTCATACATATATATATATATATATATATATATATATATATATACACACATATATATATATACACACAATTATATATTATACATTTTTTTTCTTCTTTCTTTTTTAATTGTTTTCTTAATATAACCCATTTTTTTTATCATTGGCATATGAAATAAGTATATCTGGGACTAAGAGGTTTGCACTTAAATTTTCACGTGTTATTTTTATCATTTTTGATATCATTGTTAGTATTATTGTTGCGTTTTATAGGTGAACATAGCGACCACTATTTTTTCACTAAAATACGTCTTCAATCTAGTCTATACTTCAAGTGGCAGCTTTAGGGATTTCTATAGATATTTGTGAGCGCAGTGGTGGGATAATTAGTTCAGGAGCGCGGAACTAATTGACCGTTTTTTTTTACAAAATTTTACAACCGCAAGCAATTTTAAATGACATTTTTTTCCTTTTAGAAATGTCATTTTGATGCTGCACTGTAAAACACATCACACAGATTAAGGGGACCCCCAGGCATGATATTTAAACTAATATTTAATTTCTATTGTTTCGCTTTAAGCATTATTAAAATCACTGCTCCGTTTTCAAAATTTTTTTTTTTTTTTTGCATTGATACATGTCCCCTGGGGCAGAACCAGGTCCCCATATACTTTTTTTGGCAATAACTTGCATATAAGCCTTTAATATGATGATCACTTTTTTGATTTTTTTATCATGTTCGTGTCCCATAGACTTTAATAGGGGTTCGCATGTTTGCACGAATTATTTGCCTGTTCACGTGTTCTGGTGCAAACCGAACCGGGGGGTGTTCGGCCTATCTCTATACGCCAAAGTCTGGGTTTACATGAAAGGGGCTGAATTAAGCTGGCCACTAGACAGAGGACATCTAGCAGCGGAAAAAAAGCACCACAGGAGAAATCTTTGGATTGTAAAGTATTCCAGCAAAAGCATTTTTTTTTTCATTTTATATTATATATATATATATGTGTGTGTGTGTGTGTGTGTGTGTGTGTGTATATATGTTAACCCATTTATGCCTAAGGTTGACATTTTTTACATTTGTGCATAAAATGTATGTTACCTAGAGCAGTAGGATATAAATAACTCCAATATCACTACTGTTCCAATATTGGAACAAGAGGCATTAATGGGTTAATGGGCTTTTCCATTTTTGACCAGTGTTCACAAGGGGCATACATAACTCTGTCTGTGGAGGTCTGTGTGCTACCCGCATGGGGATGCACAGGTGTTCCCCCAGGGCTGGATTAACATAGGGGCTATTGAAGCTGCAGCTCCAGGCCCCTACCTTAATATAGGCCCAGCCACCCAAAAAGAACACCCTGCTCATTAAAAGCAATGGGCCAACAGAGTTCTCCCCTGACGGGCCCTGTATTCCGCATGCACCGCCTGGGCAGGGTGGTGGGATTGATAATGGACGCTGCATGAGCAGTCCTAACGGAAGTCTGGGGCACGCCAATGCAGGGCTCTTGTAGAAATTTGGGGCTTCCCTAGTGTTAGGCCTGCTCGGCTGCACACTTTCAGCGCAGAGTGTACGCCAATGCATGGCCCTTATGGCAACCTGGCAAGTCAAATCCCAGGCTTCCCTAGTTGGCATGCACCCTTTAGAGTTTGGATGCTCTTAATCAGGCCCTGGGTGTTCCATGCAATACTGTGAAGGCAGTCCTAATGCTGCTGCACGGACACAGCCCCTGCTCCCAATGTAACATCCACAGGGGTGTAGGGCCCACACCTGCATGGATCTCACATTGGAAGCAGAGGCAGGAATGCATGAAACACCTGTGCATCCCCGAGTGGGTAAACACTTTGCTGGAATACAAAGCTCAGCTCCAGCCAAAACCTTTTCATTTTGTTTTCAACAGGGAAGGATTAAAGAATTGTCAGGTTTTTAGTGCTGTATGTGCACTTTTTGTCAGGACAGGAAGTGATGGGAAATGTTTCCAATGGGGATAGAGAAAAAACAGTGGAGAATGTTAGAATTTCCTGACAACGGGGTTGAATTACTAAAGGAATACATTTCGTTCAAAGTGAAAGCAAAAAGCTGAATTTTTGCTTGCACTAGATTGGATGATCGAAGTAAGTACAGCTTTTGTCTCATTCAGTCATTTTTCATTTTGCAAAATGATTTTTTTACTTAGCTTAGTGAACGAAGCAAAGCTGTGGTGACCTTAATCATCAGTTATGTATGAGCAAAAAACCTGTTTGTGTTTTTTTTTTTTTTTTTTTTCAATTTACTTCATACACGATTGGTCATTCTTTTAAAAGAGAATTTTCGTTCAGCTTCATTGCATTCATTATGCAAAGTGAACATGCTCTGCCTCTCAAGTAAATAAACCCCACTGTTTTTATTGCTGTCTGTTCTTTGCTGTCCTAGTAATGCTCTACCCCCACCCCCCATTTTTTGAATAGGGCTCACAAGCACAGGAAGTGTGGGGAAATCTCCCTAGTGGGGTCACAGACAAAAACATGATTGCACTTTTCTGCACACTATCCAAGAATATAGAATAAGAATTTAGCTGGAGTTAAATTTAAGATTTGAAGTGCAATTAAGCTGGACATTATGGAGAGCGTTTTTTTCTTTTTGAATTACCAAAGTGCTACATATTTAGAGGCTCGCCGCCACAGAGCACCTGTTCCCAGAGCTGGGCGGTGAGAAAACCTAATTACAGCACCTAATATGTATTTTTGTTTGTGTATTAGGCTGTATTCTTGGCTTTCCGTTGCAATGTCAAATACTGTATGTCCTTTTCAAGGGTAAGCTGAAACAAGATGTTTCACGTTTGTAGAGCGCCAAAGGTTGCAAAGGTTTAAAATTGTTAATGCGGATGTAGCACTAACCCCCGAAGGAGCTGCTGGTTTCTCTCTCACTAGGCGTAGAAGACGGTAGTATGCTCGGTAAAGTCTCTGCCACAGAATTGTAGGTTACACTTTCACTGAGGGATTTGATGCGTCCTTCAACTAAGTCTCCAGGCTCCTTCAGAGAAGCCAGCCTTGCGCAAGGCCTTCTACTTTCACTTCAGAGGGCACCAGACCTTCCTTGGATCAGTAGGCTCTGAACTTCAGTCAGGCCTATCCCTTCAGCTGTGTTGCCTCGGGGTAGCCAGCACCGAGACACAGGATGCATGGTTCCGCACCCCAGGCCAGGAGGGCCATAGGGCTGGGTCAGGAGGACCCAGAACCAAACAGACAGAAAACAATTCCTTAAATACCACCCCCCAGAATGCACAGCAAGAGAACACTCCCACTGGGCTGGTTCCGAGAGATAAGCGGCATTCAATGCATTTAGCTAGACTGCATTTCTTCCCTTGCCGGTGGTGACAGCGACACCTGCGGTCAAGGCAAACCCAGTGCAACCCAGCTGGACTGGTACTGAGACCAGAAATTTACCCTGAAACCCAACTGTGGCTTCAGGCAACTTTAATTTTCAAAAACAATAGCACCTGCTCGCCAGGAGCAAGCGCTACACGGAGTTCCAGGAAAAACAAAATTCCTGCCTTGCCGTGGGTCTGCCTCTGCACTGTTTGAATGCTGGTTTAGGTCTAAGGGATGGGGAAAAAAAGCACCTTTGCTTACCTGATCCCCTGCTCCTGGGCGCACCTACTGCACTGCTTGACTGCTCCCCACAGCTTTGTGTCTCCTATGCTCTGGCAGCCCACAACTTTGCATTGGACATGATGACACCAAGAGACAGTCTATTACTGGAGCATAGGGGAAGAGTAGCCAGTGGAGTGGGGAATAAGGAAAGTAAAAAAACTTTTTTCAGTCCTCCTAGACCTAAATGAGCAAGGAAGGATTTTTTCCCCTAAAAGGCTTAATTAGTTACATAGTTGGTAAGATTGAATAAGACACCAGTCCATCCATTTCAACCTGTGTGTGTGTGTTTATGTAAAAAAAAATTCCCATATCCCTGTATACATTGCTTGCTAAAATGCCCATCTAAGAGTTTTGAAACTATCAATACCTCCCGCTGATGCCACTAATTGTGGAATTGAGTTTCACATCCTTACCACCCTGACAGTGAAAACCCCCTAATTTTTTTACAGTTAGATTTTTTTTTCTGGGGGGGGTTCTTTGGTGAGATATCAGAGGTCTAAACAGAACCCATATCTCTTTTTTTTTGAGACGGAGAGAGTCTTTGCAGCACTTTACTTTAATGAATAAGAAATCTGTATAGAGATTACTCATTCATTCATAAAATGACAATCGCGGTTACTATACTGTATATCAGCTGTCAGTGGGAGGTCTAGGAGTGATCTGTAGTGATCGCTACCTGCACCTAAACACATGTTTATCAAACCCCAGCTTCACCTACCCCCTGCCCCCCCCCCCCCCCCCCCCCCCCCTGCCACGTTCCCCAGCCTGACCAATCACGGAGATCAGTGCAGGGAGAAGCTGCAGGTGGTGGAAGGGGAAGGAGGGATGCTTCTCGGAGCGGCCATGGATGGGTGGTGGGGGGGCAGTATGGGGGGTGACACATCTGGATCCCCCCAAGCCCCATGCAGCACCTGAAGCCGGCTGGAGTGGAAAAGGGATGCCGGCTAATGATGGTAGCTGCAGGGGATGGGGTTTGCTTGAAGTGACCATGAGCTAATGGCGGGAGAAATGAGGTCCGTATGGCATAAAGACTTGGCCACCTGCAGGCACTTCTGTAGGTCCGTACGGCGTATGGCAGTGAAAGGGTTAAGAAAAGACCAGCATTAACCACTTCAGCCCTGGAAGGTTTTACTCCCTTCCTGACCAGAGCACTTTTTACAATTTGGGACTGCGACTCTTTAACTGGTAATTGCACAGTCATGCAATGCTGTACCCAAACAAAATTTGCGTCCTTTTTCCCCCATAGAGCTTTCTTTTGGTGCTATTTGTTCACCTCTGTGGTTTTTATTTTTTGTGCTATTTTTTTTTTTACACAAAAAAAGAGTGACAATTAAAAAAAAAAAAAAAAAAAACAATATTTTTTAACTTTTTGCTATAATAAAAATCCCCAAAAATGTTTTTAAACAAATTTTCTTCATCAGTTTAGGCCAATATATATTCTACATATTTTGGTAAAAAAAAAATCGCAATCAGCGTATATTGATTGGTTTGCGCAAAAGTTATAGTGTCTACAAACTATGGGAAAGATTTATGGCATTTTGATGAATTTTTTTTTTTTTTTTTTTTACTAATAATGGCGGTGATCTGTGATTTTTAGCGGTATTGTGGTGGACAGATTGGACACTTTTCACACATTTTTGGGACCATTGACATTTATACAGCGATCAGTGCTATATAAATGCAGTGATTACTGTGTAAATGACACTGATAGGGAAGGGGTTAACACTAGGGGGCAATCAAGGGGTTAAATGTGTGTTTTAACTGTATGAGGATAGGACTGAGTAGAAAAGGAGACATTTCACTGTTCCTACTTACTAGGAACAAACGACATGTCTTCCGTCCTCTGACAGCACAGTGATTTGTGTGTTTACACAAATCCCTGTGCTGGCGCTCCATGCACGCGATCGCAACCGCTGCCCACACGCATCGGGTCCCCCACTGGCGGCTCTTAAAGGAACCCCCTATAATATATATATATATATATATATATATATATATAATATATTATGGGGTTTCGCGCAGCGGTGCCATTGTGCCGCAGTATATGTACGCGAGCCAGTCAGGAACCGGTTAAATGAGTGAGCTGTTCCTTCTGCCCAGTCAATATCTGAATAATTAAAGTCCCCCATGATGATATTTCCTTGCCTCACTGCCGATGCCGATACTAATGGTGATAGGAAATCCAACTCCTCCTCAGCCTTCAAGTGATTGTAAAGTCTTGTTTGTTATTTTTATTGAAAAAAAATACTTACCGTCTCTGTGCAGTGGATTTGCACAGAGCCGCCCCGATCCTCCTCTTCTTGGGTCCCTCTTCTGTGCTGCAGGCCACTCCCTCCTGTCAAGTTCAGCTTGCTATTGGGGCACCCAAGCTATTTGACCCGCTTATCCCTCTCCTGATTGGTTGACTGACTTTTACAGCAGTGGGAGCCAATGGCGCCGGTGTGGTGTCTCAGCCAATCAGGAGGGAGAGTCTCGGACAACTGAGACACTCGTGGACATTACTGGACAGAGATGGGGCTCAGGTAAGTATTAGGGGTGCTGGGGAGTCTGCTGCACACAGAAGGCTTTTTATCTTAATGCATAGAATGCATTGAGATAATAAACCTTCAGACTTTACTCCTTTCAGGTTAGGGGGCCTGTAGAATATCCCCACTATTTTCTCACTTGTTTCTTCTCTTTGAAGTTTCACCCATAGGGACTCCACCTCCCCCTTGAACCATTTGTAATGTTGTCCCTCACATTCACTAGCAAAACATTCTTGATGTACTCCTCCTCCTTCTACCCTGTCCCTCTGATACGAGGAATATCCCTGGATAGTTGCTAGCCAGTCAATTTTTTTTTTTTTTAATTATTCAATATTTATATAATCGCATCAAGTGAAATAATTGGCATTGCTGTATACAATGCTTTAGAGCTGTTGTCTTATACGTGTGACTGTGTACAGTCACAAGAATATTCTATAATCACAAAGATACATTTTTTATTGTCCCCAATGCATTGTGAATAGCTTTGAAAAAAACGAGGCACTGAACAATAAATTTTTCCACTGAACAAAATTGTTTCTAATATATAAATACCACAAATAACCAGTATACGAGCACAGTCTGTTATTTTTACTGCATGTAGTTGTGCAAAGTGAAAAAAAAATGTCTATGTTATGGTATGGCCATTAGATGGAGCTGATGCAAAAAAGATCCATAGTGAATTCAATATAAGACATTCTAAAGTGAGTAAGAAATTTATTTTTCAGGTCCATGTCACAGATTATGGTACATAATTGTATATGAAATATATGCAGGACATCAGACAAACTTACCAACAAAAGGTAATTCTTGACATAAACAGGCATTGTTCTCCATTTAGGCAGCCTTTAAGGGCTTATTCACACCGGAAGGTGCAACGGTATAACACCCAGTTATATATATATATATGTGTGTGTGTGTGTGTGTGTGTGTGTGTGTGTGTGTATGGCTATACAAAGTAAAATAGCATCAAACAAGCATCTACAGTGTGTGCAACACACCTGCTTTAAAGTGCAATGTTTGTGTATGTACGTATATGTATGTGTGTGTGTGTGTGTGTGTGTGTGTGTGTGTGTGTGTGTGTGTGTGTGTATATATATGTGTGTGTGTGTGTGTGTATGTGTGTATGTATGTATGTATGTGTGTATATATATATATATATATACACACCTCACATTTTTTGTAAATATTTTATTATATCTAAGAAATTACACTTTGCTACAATGTAATGTAGTGAGTGTACAGCTTGTATAACAGTGTAAATTTTCTGTCCCCTCAAAATTACTCAACACGCAGCCATTAACTTTCCTGGCGGTCTGATTATGTCAGATTTTCAACGTTGAAAGCGGTACATTGTTTTGCATTGAAATTTGACGTTTTATATTGTAGTTTAAGTAAAATCTAAGGAAAATATTGCAAGTGGAGCGTATTTTTCTAAAAAATTGCAGCAGCGCTTTTTGTTTGAACCAATATCAAACGTGAATTAAATAAATAAATAAATAATCCCTCCTAAATAGTGAATAAATATAAATGAATATGGATAAAAAGTATAAGATAATTGCATATAAGATAAATAAATAAATATATATATATATGCATAAAAAGTATAAATCCTATACGTAAAAAACAATAAATATATTGATAGTCCACGTCCATAAAAATAAATCAATTAGTGTCCATAATTTATAAAATAAATCAATTAGTGTCCATAAATATGTGACTTGATGAATAAATAAATAAATAAATAAACGTGATTAAAATAGATTTTTCAGCAGTGTAAGTGAGAGAAATGTAGCATATAATTCTGTGCAGCTGTTGAATTGACACTTCTGAGCCATCCACCAGAGATTTCACCAAATAGTGTAGTTCGTCCCCCTTTTGGGGTTGCACTCACCAGAAATACAATATTACAAGCCTGTAATATCCACCATTTTATATGCCTGTAGTCATCATCCTCCACATCGCCCACTTCTCCAAGTTTACCATACCATTCTCCTCCAATATCAATCCTCCAATATGTGCAAGTATTGTTTCATGTCATAAGAAAAAAGATTGGCCACATAGCGTAATACTGTATGCAAAAATCTATTTATTCAAAGCATTTTTCCCAAACACAACCCCTCTGTAAATTCAGCGTACCATAGATAAAATCATTTGGGCATATGTAAAAGCGTGTACTTTGCCTGGTGCGGTCTTCCCTGCCAGCTGTTCGTATAGAAGCAGTTCCGCTGTGAGACAGCGGCGTTCTTCCTGATTCGGCTGGTGGAGCGCACCGTGGACCGCACACGTCTGTCGTCACTTCCGGTTGAAGTAGGCCTGTAATTCTTAGGAATAACTCACTTAAATTTGTCCAAACAAGAGTCTAGTAGACATCCTGGATATTAATAAAGTTTAAAACACAAAATTATAATATAATAAATAACTATAAATAATTATAACAAATAATAATATAATAATAATAAAATGTATTCAATAATGTAATCAAATCAAAAACACTGGCATTTTCTCAGTTGCAGAATTGTAGCTGTCATTACTTTCATTACGAATTTCCCCACAAATCACTATCGCTCAATTCTACAAGTGATTCTAATTTATTATCGCTGTTTCACTTTTTGAATTTGCTGGGCTCCGTGCTGGGCATGCTGTGCCGTGCATGTGCTGGGCTCCGTCCCCATGTGTTGCAACGCTTGCAGGGAACAGAGCCCGGCACTATGATAGATCGTGCGGGGGGACATCGCATGATCCTGGGGACAAGGTAAGTAAGCTGTACATGGATGCTGCAATGCAATCGGGGTGGCTCGGGGTTACCGCTTTTGGTAATGAAAATTCACCCCGAGCCACACTTGAAAATATCGCTAGGGAGGTTAATGTCTAAACCACTGGCAACAAAAGTGAGTACACCCCTAAGTGAAAATGTCCAAATTGGGCCCATTTAGCTATTTTCCCTCCCGGATGTCATGTGACACGTTAGTGTTACAAGGTCTCGGGTGTAAATGGGGAGCAGGTGTGTTAAATTTGTTATCGCTCTCACTCTCTCATACTGGTCACTGGAAGTTCAACATGGCACCTCATGGCAAAGAACTCTGAGGATCTGAAAAAAAAGAATTGGTGAACTTTATGCCCAAGAGGCTAAAGGCAGTGCTGGAAAATAATGATGGCCACACAAAATATTGACACTTTGTGCCCAAATTGGACATTTTCACTTAGGGGTGTACTCACTTTTGTTGCCAGAAGTTTAGACATTAATGGCTGTGTGTTGAGTTATTTTGAGGGGACAATAAATTAAATTTACACTGTACACTCACTACTTTACATTTTAGCAAAGTGTAATTTCTTCAGTGTTGTCGCATGAAAAGATATAATAAAATATTTACAAAAATGTGGGGTGTGTGTATGTATATATATATATATATATATATATATATATATATATATATATATATAATATATATATAATGTGTGTGTGTGTGTATAAATAGATTGGGCAGGACTTATTACTCACGTGTTGACAACTCACTCATTTTGAATAGGCTTCCTAAGGCAATGTATAAAAATGGTTTAAATGGTCTAAGTATTATATAATGGCTAGCCCATACTGGTTAACCACTTGCCTACCAGGCATGAACACCCCCTTTCTGTCTACGCCATTTTTCAGCTTTCAGCGCTGTCGCATTTTGAATGAAAATTGCGCAGTCATGCAACGCTGTACCCAAATAAATTTTTTATCATTTTTTTCCCCACAAATAGGGCTTTTTTTTTTGGTGGTATTTGATCACCTCTGCGGTTTTTATTGCTTGCGCCATAAACAAAAGTTTGAAAAAACACTATTTTTTACTTTTTGCTATAATAAATATCCAATTTTTTTTTTTTTTTTTTAAACTAATTTTTTTCACAGTTTAGGCCGATATGTATTCTTCTACATGTTTTCGGTTAAAAAAATCGCAATAAGTTATTGATTGGTTTGCGCAAAAGTTATAGGGTCTACAAAATAGGGGATAGATTTATTTTTTATTATTTATTTTTTATTTATTTACTAGTAATGGCGGGCGATCTGCGATTTTTATCGTGACTCCGATATTGCGGAGAACAGATCGGACACTTTTGACTCATTTTTGGGACCATTCACATTAATACAACAATCCATGCTATAAAAACGGAAAATTGTATCATACTTACCGTAATTTTCCTTTCCTGTGCCAATCCATGGCAGCATACATGTGATAGAGCTCCGCCTCTACTCCGCCTTCAGGACTAGTGAATAGCATAAATGAAAGGGCATAGCCCCTCCCCCAACATTCTTCGTAATATAGAATACGAGGGTGGGAGTTTATGCTGCCATGGATTGGCACCAGGAAAGGAAAATTACGGTAAGTATGATACAATTTTCCGTTTTCCTGGTGCCTCCATGGCAGCATACATGTGATAAATAACTAGCTCACATGGGTGGGTTTAATGCTTTAACAAAAATAAACTTTAATCAAACACAGACATAGCAGCATGAAGCGCTTTACTCCCGAACTCTACGGTTGTAAGAGCCCCGGGATCAATACGATAATGTTTGAGGAACGTGTGTCGGGAAGACCAAGCCTAATGCTTCAAGAGAAACATTTGCCCTCGCTGCCCAAGATGCCGATACTGCTCTTGTTGAAGGAGCATTCACCTGAGCCGAAACTTGCTGTGGCTTCCAAGTTGGCCCTGAGAACTTTGGATATGTCTAACTCATAACAGGAGTTTGATTCTGAGTCCATGAAAACTGGTAACGCCCATGGTTCTGATAGGTTTGCCATTGAGGTGACCTTGGGTGTGAAACCTCTGAGAGGGCGAAGTTCTACCCTATCTGGAAAAAAAGGGATATGTGATCATCCCCAATGCCCAGGGAGTGGATTTCCGAAATCCTCCTGTCGGATGTAATAGCCAACAGAAAAGTTGTTTTTAAAGTCAAGTTACAAATTGAGACCTCTTCAACCGGTACAAACGGATGAGTGGATAGGACTTCCAATATTAGAGGAGGATCCCACTTTGGAAAGGAACGTCTGGATGGGGGACACATCTTCAATACTCCCCTGAGGAACGTAACCACTAGAGGGTCTTCTGACCCCCTGGTGTTAGTTGCTGCAGAAGTTGCGGAAACTTGTACCTTGAGGGAACTCTGGCTGAGCCCCAAATCGAGACCAGTTTGCAGAAAACTCAGAACATCAGCAGTGGAAAGAGAGATAGGATCAAATCCTTTTCCTGGGGCATAGGATAAGAACTTGTCCCAAATTCTTGCATAGATTGTGTTGATTGTACGCTTTCTAGCTTTTAACAGGGTGGATATGACCTCTAGGGAACAGCCTAACGATTCAAACCTCCTCCTTTCCACTTCCATACACAAAGATCCAGCTTCTGTGGGTCTGGATGGTCCAGCCTGCCCTGGGTCAACAACTGCAGAAAGGGAGGAATTCTAATCGGATGATCCACACTGAGGTGCATGGCTAGTGGAAACCACGGTCTCTTCGACCAATAGGGTAGCACTGCTAGCACTTGGACTGGTTCGTTCAGGAGTCTGAGGAGAAACCTCGAAATGAGTGGGCGAGGAGGAGAGGTGTAAGCTGTCTTGAAGGTCCAAGGACAAGATAGCGCATCTACTCCTTCCGCCTGTGGATGTGGAAGGTGAGAGAAGAATCTCCTGATTTTGCAATTCTCATGCGTAGCAAAAGATCCACCAGTGGGGTCTGCCCTAGATTGGAGATTTGGATAAACACATGGGGATGTAGAGACCACTCGTTGTCCCCAAACCTCCTCGATAAGACATCTGCCTCTGTGTTCATCTTGCCTGGGAGATACATTGCCCTGAGGTCTACCAGGTTCCTCTCTGCCCAGAGCATTACAGGTTCCACTTCCCTCAGAAGTGTCTTGCTGTGGGTGCCCCCTTGTTTCTGAAGGTACGAGATCGCCACCTTGGTGTCCAAACATAGAAGTACTCTCTGTCCCTTGACCTGAGATGCAAAAGAGGTTAAGGCTAGAAATGCTGCCCTCATTTCTAGGACGTTGGACACTGTCCTCTGGTGGGCAAGGACCATCTTCCCTGAATTCTCTGCAATGGGCACCCCACCCCTGGCCACTCGCATCTGACGTAATTGTGGAACCCAAATGGAACCCAAATGATAGAGCCGGGAGAGATTCTCTGGATTCATCCACCAGTGTAATGACCACTGCTTATTAGCGTTGTTAAACGGATTGTCTGAGACAGATGTCGTCTCCATTGCATTAAGAATCCCGTCTGGAAGTGTCTCAGATGCTAGTGAGACCATGGAACTAGAGGTATGCACGAGGACATCGTGCCAATAAGGCTCAGACACTGCAAGGCTGATAGATGGGATCTCTATGACCTTGGATACCTTCTGAATGATGCCCTCCATCTTCATCTGGGGTAAAGAGACTGTGCCTAGGAGCGTACCGAACATTGCCCCTAAGTAAACCATCTGCTGTGTTGAAACTAATTGGCTCTTCCGATGGTTCACCAGCCACCCGAACTCCGACCACGACTGGAGAAGAATCTCCCTGTGGACTAAACGGTGGCTCGATTTTTTTTTTTTTTTGACAGCAAGAGGATATCGTCCAGGTAGTGATAAATTCTTAACCCTCTCTCTCTCATAGGGGCCAAGACAGATATCAACACTTTTGTGAACACCAGAGGGTAGGTGCACAGCCCAAAGGGCAGAGCTTGAAATTGCAGGTGGACATGACCCACTGCGAACCTTAAGTATTTTTGGAAGGATGGTAGAATAGGGATGTGGAGGTACGCATCCTGCAGGTCTATCGAGATTAATCAATCTCCTGGTTGTATGGTTTGTATGATCGTTTGGAGTGACTCCATCTTGAAGCTTTCGAGATGGATGTATTGATTTAGCTTTTTCAGATCTATTACAGGTCTCCAGTCACCTGTTTTTTTTCTGCACCAGGAAAAGGGTGGAAGAAAAACCTGTAAAATCGATCTGATGGGGGGACAGGTATTGCTGCCCCTTGACGCTGCAGGGACTCCAAAAAAAAAATTGGTTTAAGGC
This sequence comes from Lithobates sylvaticus, assembly GCA_028564925.1. Classification (NCBI taxonomy): domain Eukaryota; kingdom Metazoa; phylum Chordata; class Amphibia; order Anura; family Ranidae; genus Lithobates; species Lithobates sylvaticus. Next base: position 161,523,578 of record CM053030.1, read on the forward strand.
CAGTACCTTCTGTGGGGAGGCTGGTAACTGTCTCTTTGAAGGACGTGTGAGGAGGCTGCTGAGAGAAAGTCCAGAAGTGACCGTACCGGATCGTTGCTAGGACCCATGGGTCTTGACATTTGGAGGCACAGATGGGGAAAACGTTTTTTTAAACGGGCTCCCACTGGGGGCGTTTCCTCCCCGGTGACGTCAAAAGGACTTTGTCCCCTCCTGGGGAGCAGTGAGGGACTTGTACTTTCTGGCTCCCAGAAAAGAAGTCTGGGTGCCTCTCCACGATTTCTTGTTGTCCCTAAAGGGGCGAGACTGCCTGAAGTCTCTAGAATTTGATTGCCGGAATCGTGATAAATAGGCCTTTGTTCTCCGGACCTTCCTGTCCTGAGGAAGTAAGCCAGATTTGCCCCCTGTTACTCTGGAGATTACTTTGTCGAGTTTCTCAACAAACCAAGATTTTCCATCAAGGGAAATCTTGCATCAATTCTGCTTTGATGCTAGATCGGCTGTCCAAGGCTTTAGCCATAAGGCCCGCTTTGCCATAACAGAGTTGCAGCATTGAATTGGCTGAACACCGGATTGTGTCAATTGCAGCTTCTCCCACGAAATCCGCCAACTTAAGCTCCTCCAGAGCTTTGATTATGTCATCTTTGGGAACGTCTTGGTGCAGGGATGTCTCAATATTTTCCGTCCAAGCCCTGATGGCATGGGAAACAGATGTCAGTGCAATGGCTGGTCTGCAAGCCACCCCTGCTTCTAGATAGCTCCATTTGAGGTCTAGATCAATACATCTATCTAGGGGATCCTTGAAAAACGTTGAATCCTCCATTGGCATTGTTACATTTTTTGCCAGACGCACTACAGCCGCATCAACCACAGTCATTGAACTGAGTATCCGAATCTGCCAGTGGATACATTTTGCATAAACGTGCTAGAGAAAACTCTATCAGTTTTGTTCCACTCATCCTCTATGATCTCCCCCATTAATGGGAAGAAGATTTGGTTTCTCTTGAGGAATGAGAAATAGTTTTTTGATTTTTGAGGAGGCCCTTCCGGGTCTTCCCAGGCAATGTCGCTCCTCACCGCTTGTACAAAGGGTTGAACCAGGGAGAAATTGAAACCAGACGGTTCTGTATCATCTGAGGACTCCTCGGATGAATCTACCAGTGGGATTTGTTTAGCTGTTTTTCCTGATGGAGGCAAAGGAGTACTAACAGCTGATGGGCCCGAAATGTCAGGGTCCAAATCCAACACCTGGGCAGCTTGTGAAACCGGGTGAGCTGGAATCATGGCCGTCAGTTCAGAAAGAGAGTCTCTCATGGTTTGCTTAAGCAGGTCAACCACCTGCTGGCCTTCTAATTCCCGGTTAGCTGCGTAGTCCCTGAGACAGTCTCTGCAGACGAGCTTATCAGGGAGTGGAACCGCGCCACAGGCCCAACATTTTTTCCTTGACGCCCGCGGTGGAGGCGAAGGCGAATGATGACGTCTATAAGATCCTGATCTTCTGGAAGATTTATGATGAGAAGAGCGCGGTCTTCGCTCAGGACTATCATCATTGTCATAGCGCCTTCACGTACAGGTGGTCCACATACCTATTGGATATGAGGATCTTGGCTTTGTGACGAATGGCTCATGGTAAATAATGGGCAGGAGGATCAGCTGTAGTAAGGCGAAGTAAGAAAGCAAAAAGAAATAGAGTCTATTTGCACACCAAATTTTTAAACGAAGTCAACGCAATAGGAGTGAGATAAAAGTATAAGGCTGGCCATACACTACCCAACCCCCGTCTATAGATCTCCCTCAGATCTATAAAAAAAACATACAATATGTGGTCAAATCTAATCACCCCCAATTGCATGCAATCAGGCAGGCCCCTGTACCACACAGTTGAAGGCAAACCTAATGGAAATCGAACAAGAAAATTGCATGGTGAATGGCCAGCTCCACACATACCTGTAATGCTGAAGTAATTTGGACTGCAGGGCATACACCTGATATGCAGAGCAGCTTAATTAAAAAGGACCTACCTTATTACTGGCAAACAAAAGAAACAAAACCAAGGCCACGGCAAGAGAGTGAGAACCCTGAAGGGTAGTACAAAAAAGCTAGAGAAAAAAACCTCAGAAATAGCAAGGAAACGCCCGTTCTGCACATGTGCAGACCAGGAATAAATGTCTTAAAGGGGACATTTTTTTTTTTTTTTTTTTAAACTATAAGCTTTAACCACCAGGGCTCAAAAACAGTGCAGACATGGAAGCAAAAGGAAAACCTAACCTGACCAAGAAGGAAGAGAATCTGATCCTCCCGCCGTCATCACCAGCATTCGTTTTTCTGGAAATTCAGCAGACTGCGTTCCTATGAGGAAACTCTGCAAGACCCCAAAAGATCCTCAGAAGGGGTTCCCAGTCTTATCAGTGCATTGAGCGGACCCAAGAACAGGGACTGCGCACGGGAGAGGCTTAACCCGGCGGACGCTGCCGACTGCAGAGGTATGGACATACATACTGCTACTCTTCACCAGTCAAGAGGAATGAGGAAAAAAAGGAGAATGTTGGGGGAGGGGCTATGCCCTTTAATTTATGCTATTCACTAGTCCTGAAGGCGGAGTAGAGGCGGAGCTCTATCACATGTATGCTGCCATGGAGGCACCAGGAAAATGCATTGATTACTGTATAAATGTGACTGGCAGGGAAGGGGTTAAAACTAGGGGGTGATTGAGGGGTTAATATGTTCCCTATGGGGGTGATTCTAACTGTGGGGGGAGGGGACTGACTGGGGGAGGTGACCGATCGGTGTCCCTATGTACAAGGGACACACCATCGGTCTCCTCTCCTCTGACAGCATGTGGATCTGTGTGTTTAAACACACAGATATACGTCCTGCTCAGTTACTGGGCAATCGCTGGTGCCAGGCGGACATCGCGGGCGTCGGGTATGCGTATCGGGTCCCAATCGACGCGGCAGACGTGCGCCCCCTAGTGGCCCGCAAAGGAAATCACGTCATATGACGGCGGCCCAGAACAATAGCTTCTTCGTACCGCCGTCATATGACAGTGGGTGGGCGGGATGTGGTTAAAGACTCCAATATTTTTTTTTAAATGTGTGAAGGTCCGTGTACACTGCTGCATTTTAATGCATGTTGCAGTGAGCTATAGCATATTTACCCAATTTCCCCATAATAAAAGTAATGCCTGTTCCCATTGTTAGCAGTGCCATGCATTTTGAAAAACACAGCATGTTCATGTTCATTCTACATTTTGGTGCATTTTGGATCAGTGGCAGTGCATCAAAACATGAATTACGATGTGTTGGCCATGGGTTTTAACAAGCCTAGGTCAATGGCTGCTAACCCCATTGACACCAAATTCTAAATTCAGAAACTCATGTCAATGCACAAGGAAAATGCATGTTGACAGTTGGCAATGCACCTGCCGAAAGCTACAAATAAAAATGTATCTGTACCCATAAATCTAAATATCCTGTTAATGTTTTTAACACCTTTTCAGTGTTAAAGTGGAACCTACAGTAAGTCATAATATCCTGGCACAGAATAAAAAGCAGGAGAGGTGACAGGACAACCTCTGATGCCAGGGAGACACAAGAGTTTAACTTACAAGGATAGTGTCTTATCTTATTTCCCTGATGTTCTCTCATTTCTCCCTTGGCAGGGGCAGCAATAAGAACTCCATCACTGTAAAGCTTTTGCAGCCTTTCCCTCTAGCTGAGCCAAGACCTACAATCAAGCCTGGAAATGTACACATTTTTATTTAAACAAAGTGACATATAGTTTTTGGGACCAAGGAGAGGGGGAGAGTTCTCAGTAAGGAAGTGACTGCTTTGGTCTTCAAAAAAATGGTGACCTCTGGCAAGAAGATACCGAAGCAATGTTAGGCAATTAACAGCTGACACTAATTTTGGTAGCATAATTATTAATGTAGAATGCATGTTCTTTTGTTAAAGAACATTAATTCTTATGAAACTGTTATGGGTAAAGTTCTGCTTTAAGTTTGAAGTTCTAATATAACGGGCATCGAATTTGCTTATTACAGAAATAAGCTTTTATCTTACTGATAAAGCATGCCTGATTAAAAGCAATAGTCACTCTATGGTCTTTATTTATGTTGATCTTCTATAATGAACCTAGGCTTTATGTGACATGATTGAATTCAGTACAGCATTTTGTATTCATGTACCTCTATTTACACATTGTGGCACATATAATTAGAATCCCATTCAAAAAAAATAAAAGGGGGTTGCAATCCACCTCGATGAATGAAATAAATACTGTGGGCATTTTACATTTTTATCACAGCACAGTGCAACACATGGGGCACAGTGTATAGTGTTGAGCTGCTCTATTTTGCAATCCATGTGCATCGGGATGTCATTCACAGTGAATGCCACTGCAGTACACCAATGCACATAGCATGGCAACACAAGTGCTTGGTGTAAATGGGCCTGAAAGTTTGTTTTTCTAATCATAAATGTTGTGAATTCCCTTAGAGAAGAACTCAGGATAGTTACATAGTTAGCTAGGCCGAAAAAAGACACAAGTCCATCCAGTTCAACCATAAAAAAAAGAAATAATAAATTAAAAATAATTGTACAATCCAATATACCCAATTCTATACCCACAGTTGATCCAGAGGAAGGCAAAAAAAAAAAACCCCAGCAGAGCATGCTCCAATCTGCTAAAGCAGGGGGAAAAAATCCCTTTCTGATCCCCCTAGAGCAGGGGTCTCAAACTGGCGGCCCTCCAGCTGTTGCAAAACTACAAGTCCCATGAGGCATTGCAAGGCTGACAGTTACAAGCATGACTCCCACAGGCAGAGGCATGATGGGAATTGTAGTTTTGAAACAGCTGGAGGGCCGCCAGTTTGAGACCCTTGCCCTAGAGGCAATCGGATTTTCCCTGGATCAACTTTACCTATAAATGTTAGTACCCGTTATATTATGTACATTTTAGGAAAGTATCCAGGCCTTTCTTAAAGCAATCTACTGAGCTAGCCAGAACCACCTCTGGAGGGAGTCTATTCCACATTTTCACAGCTCTTACTGTGAAGAAACCTTTCCGTATTTGGAGATGAAATCTCTTTTCCTCCAGACGTAAAGAGTGCCCCCTTGTCCTCTGTGTTGACTGTAAAGTGAATAACTCAACACCAAGTTCACTATATGGACCCCTTATATATTTGAAAATTTTGATCATATCCCCCCTTATTCTCCTCTTCTTAAGAGTGAATAAATTCAGTTCCTCTAATCTTTCCTCATAGCTGAGGTCCTCCATGCCTCTTATCAGTTTGGTTGCCCTTCTCTGCACTTTCTCCAGTTCCCCGATATCCTTTTTGAGAACTGGTTCCCAAAACTGAAGGATGTTGTTGACAATGAAGAGTTTAATATAAAAGAACATGTCACACCAATTAACATCTACCTATTATGCCTTGTACACATGGTAAGACATTCTGACCACAAAATCCGTCTGATTTTTTCAGACGAATTTTGGGCGAAACTTGTCTTGCACAAAATTGTCGGAAAATTTGATCTTTCGGAACGAACAAACGTACGTAGAGGCCAATAGCTTTCGTCTCCAAATTTTTTCTGAGCATGCTTGGCACTTTGTGCGTCAGAATTCTCGACACACGATCGGAAAAAGTCTGATCAGATTTTGTTGTCGGAAAATTTTAGATCCAGCTCTCAAAAAAAAGTCCGATGGAGCCCACACACGATCGGATTTTCCAACAACATAATCCGATTGGACCTTTTCCGTCGGAAATTACGACCGTGTGTACGGGGGCCGGGGCATTACTCTGTAATGGAAAGAGACAAATACATTCCTGGTATCTTAAGAAAATGTATCTATTCCATTACCTACCGAAATATAAATTTTCAGCACAAATCCTATAATGAGAAAGGGAAGATGCTTATAATGCAGTAGTGGCCTCTCACGGAAGCAAAGTTTTACATCCCTGCCAGTGTAAATGACAGGGAAACCGTAAACAATGTTTGTTTTCCCAGAAATAGTTAAGCCTCCAAAATAACAATGGAGTTATATTGCATTGTCACTATACCTGCAACCCCTGCTTTATAAGACGTGTTTTAGAGGAAAACGTTATGCAGCTTTTTTGTGAGGCGTGGGGCTCATTACTTAGCATTTTTACATGTCTATCCTTGATTAGAATTTACAGTTTCATCATTTCTACCTTACTGTAAGGTATGCGAATCAGAGCTCCAGTAAAACTTGGAGGTGAATATGCTCAGTGCATGGATTTCATATTGACAGACCGTTGGTGAGGGCATCTCAGTCAAGCTTTTAGTTTAACATCACTGTAGAGGTCACACTCAGATCAGTTTAAGTAGAAACCATCTAAGAGAAACTCCATTTGCATTTAAACTGCCCACATAAAGTTACTTAATTGAATTTCTGAAAAACAACTCTTTCCGTGAAAAACAATTAATTGAGCCGCATCTCCCTATCCGTCATACATATGTTTTATAAGTAAAAACATAGAACTATTATGTGGCAAGTGCTTTTCCGCAGCATGTAATGACTTGGCAGATTTGAATCAGGAAACGAAAACTCTGCTTTCACAAACCAATGGAGCTTTCCCTTGAGTTATTAATGTATCAATCATTGTGAAACACTGGGGGCAAGCAGAATAGTGGAATAGACTTAAAGCAAATGTAAAGTTTCATTAGACTTTGTTTTATAGTTCTAGTCAATGCGTCAAAATATTGTTTTCTATTTTTTAGTCAGATAAAAATGCAATATTTGACATGCTGAACAAAGAATATTATGTTTACTATTAATAGTTTGCATTATTATCTCAAGCCTTCAATGGAACAACAGTTTCCAGTTGTGGAAAACTCTTGCTTACAGACTCCAAGAGCTCAAACTGTAAATTACATAAGTGAATGATTTTAGGGGAGTGACCATCCCTCATTGACAATCTGGGTTTCTGTTAGAGAAAGGATGCTTCAAGGAAGGCAACTTTGTCTACTGTCTTTTTGACTGTACATAAGTTAAAAAATATTATAAAAGTAATCCAAAGCCATTATATTTTACCTTTTGAAAAACTTAAGTAACATGCTTCGCACCACCAGTGTTAATTTTGGCAGCACATTTTGATTTAGTTTTAGTCCTAGGACTAAAATGCATTTTAGTTTTAGTCCCATTTTAGTCTTCTGCAATTGTTTTTTAGTTTTAGTTTTATTTAGTCGACTAAATCTCCAGTACATTTTAGTCTACTAAAATGTCCTATGTTTTAGTCGACTAAAATCTCCAGTACATTTTAGTCGACTTAAACTCATTTTAGTCATCTAAAATTTAATAGGTGTAATTAAATTGTAATGCATTAGTTAACATTTCTCTACAATTTCCAAACTCATTATATACTGCTGGATTCAAAAATCTAATATGTTATTTATTATGGCATTAAGGTATGAACATGCACTCTGTTAATTTTGAAGTCAAATTTCAATTTAGTTTTAGACCACTTTCACACTGAGGCGCTTTTCAGGCGCTTTCACGCTAAAAACAGCTCCTAAAAAGCTCACGAAAACTTATTTACATTAAAATCAATGAACACTTTCACACTGGGCAGTGTGCTGGCAGGGCTGTGAAAAACGTCCCTCCCCATTGAAATGAATAGCTCTTCAAAAGCGCCTGAAAAGCTCTTCAAAAGCGCTCAGTGTTTTTACTGGCAGTTTAGAAGCGCCTCAGTGTGAAAGTGGCCTTAGTCTTATGCTGGCCATACACGGGTCGAATTTCGAAAAAGATCTTTCTTTTGAAAATCAGAAAATTCGTGCATTTTGTGATTCGATGGTGCCACCATTGATTTCGAAATTCGACCAACCAAACCTTCAATGTTCCTACAAAAAAGAATTTTCGTGTCTGGGAATCTTCTTTTCTTTCTGGGAATTTTCTTTTCTTTCCGGGAATTTTCTTTTCTTGCACATGCGTATTTCTTTTTCGATTACATTTCTCGCATGATTTTCCAATCATTGGTTCGAAAATCGTTAGTTTTTTAAAAAAATTTCCAACATGTCGGATTTTTAAAATTCGATAGCCACACGAAAATCGGCCTTTGCTGCAGCCCACTAATGGTGCGAAATTCGTACGAAAATTCTTAGATAAGATTTTCGAAAGAAAGTTCTTTCGAAATTCGACCCGTGTATGGCCAGCTTTAGTCTTTTGACTAAATTGCCATTTTAGTTTTAGTCTTATTTTAGTCATCTCAGTTGTTTTAGTTCTATTTTAGTCAACTAAAATAATATTCATTTAGTCGACTAAAATGTTAGTCGACAAAATTAACACTGCGCACCACTATACATGTGATCGCTAAATAAAAAGCTGCTAGCACCAAAATGAAATGATTTCAACCAAAATAAATAACGAAAAACGTGTGCCACAATATAAAAAAAAAAAAAAAATATATATATATAAATAAAAAAATTTTAAATGTAGAAATAATTTCAGTGTAGCCAGAAGCATCCCCAGTCACATGCTCGCCTTGAACAGTGCAACTTAATATTATAAAAGGTCTTGTACAAACATTTCCCTTTATGCTGGGATAAGTGTCTTGTGTCTGACACACAAAGAGATTGTAACATTCACTATGCCCTAACAGTTCTTTCCAGGAGTGCTTAATGAAGTTATATAAAAAAATAAAAAAGAAAAAAAGAAATGTATTTAGAAAACTGTATAAAACCCACACTTTATAGTACACCTGTATTATGCACAAGACGTCTTAGGAAGAGCGCTACTTGCTGTATCACTAAGCAACACCAACTCTATTTTCTTATTTTCCCTTTTTTACGGTGTAGCACCCTCCTAGATAGGTGCTAAGATTAGTTAGATTTAGTGCTGGCTCATTGGGGTTGATTTACTAAAACCGGATAGAGCAAAATCTGGTGTAGCTCTGCATAGAAACCAACCAACTTTCATTTTTTTTTTCAAAACTTAATTGAACAAGCTGAAGTTAGAAGCTGGATGGCTACCATGGAGAGATGCCCCAGATTTTGCACTCCCCAGGTTTAGTAAATTCACCCCACTGTGCTCAGTGGAGCTGTGTGTGTTTTTTTTAGGTAAATTTAGCTTGCCTGACTGTAAACCGCGTGGCTGCATTTGTTGCGTTAGGCAAATCTAGCGTTGCTAACTGTAACCAGTGCAGCTGATTAATTAGGTCAGTTCAGTGTTTCAGCTGCTGCTACTCCACTAGCTCCCTCTGCCTGCCAGAGTGTTGTAGAATTCTCTGGAACCAGGGCTGGACTTGCCTACCAGGACATTTCCCGGTAGGCTGCCTGCCCTGGGGCCGCTGTGAGCTGTTGCTGTGGTTGCAGTGCTCCCCCCTCTTGTTTACATGTCTTGCACAGCGGGCATCTCTCCCCGCTGGGTCACGGAGCTGGTCTGAAATGCACTTCGGCCGCGCTGTGACAAAGGTCCTGCCTCCTCCTAGACCAGCCTGTGTGATAGGACACTACCTCTATTTCCTGCCATTAGATCAGTATTCTGTAGGGCTGTTACTGATTAAAATTTTTGTGTTCGATTAATCGTTTTTTTTTAAATCGATTAATCGACTAATTTCGATTAATTATAACGCACATACAGTTTTTACATTTTTTTTTTTTTTTTTATTAAACTTTAAGAAAAAGTAGAGAGTTAGTTTAACTTTAATTATAAAACGTATCTAGTATATTGACAGTCAGTCACTTTATAGTAGGCATCACTTTAGCCAGTCACGCAGACAAAGAGTGTTTACATTTTCTGGAAGCAGACATGATCGCATTTTATTAACGATATACCCTGAAATACTGAACAGTCTTTTGCACGGAACAGATGTTGCCGGTACACAAAGAATTGTCTGCACAAAACTGCTTAGGACATCTGCTCCCATACTGTAATGTCCACATCTCCCCACATACCGTAATATCCACATCTCCGATTGTCTGCTCTGTCCGGAATCGACAGCAGGCAGACCCGTCCGCAGAGTAGACGGCACAAGCAGGTGGGTGATGACGTCAGCGCGCTGCTACTAGCCCGCCGCTCCGGACCTAGGCCAAAGCCACTGCCTTTCCTATGGGTGAGACCACGGAGCTCAATCCGCGGATCGTCCTTAATCAAAGTTATTTTGATCGATCAAAGAAATTAACGATTAATCAAGCAATTAATCGTTAATTTCTGCAGCCCTAGTATTCTGTCTATCACACAAGCTGGTCTAGGAGAGGCGGGACCTTTGTCACAGCGCGGCCGAAGTACATTTTAGACTCAGCTCCTGTGACACAGTGGGGAGACTGCTGTGTGTAATCCAGGTACTGAATGGTGAGGCTGTATGGACAGGCACAGTGAGGCTTGTTGATGGGCACAGTGAGGCTTGTTGATGGGCACAGTGAGGCTTGTTGATGGGCACAGTGAGGCTTGTTGATGGGCACAGTGAGGCTTGTTGACGGGCACAGTGAGGCTTGTTGACGGGCACAGTGAGGCTTGTTGACGGGCACAGTGAGGCTTGTTGACAGGCACAGTGACGCTGCATTGATGGGCACAGTGAGCCTCATTATGATTAGTCACAGCTGATCATGCAGTAAGAAGCCTCCTTACCATGATTGGAGATGCGGCATGTCAGACTGACACGCCGCACTTGCGACCCCCCGCGGGCATGCGCCAGCATATTATCCTGCTGGATGTCATATGATGCCCAGTCAGGATAACGGAACCACTTCCCGCCCGTCAATTCGCTAAAGGCCGGGCAGGAAGTGGTTAATGACCAGGCCATTTTTTGCAACACGGCGCTGTGTCGCTTTAACTATCACTTGCGCGGTCGTGCGACACTGTGCCCAAACAAAATTTACATCCCTTTTTCACACAAATTGACCTTTCTTTTGGTGGTATTTAGGGTTGTCCCGATACCACTTTTTTAAGACCGAGTACAAGTACCGATACTTTTTTTCAAGTACTCGCCGATACCGATTACCGATACTTTTTTTAATGTCATGTGACAGTTTGACTGATGGGCACTGACTGGTGACTGATAAATGGCACTGATAGGCAGCTCTTATGGGCACTGATAGATGGCATGGATAGGCAGCACTTATGGGCACTGATAGATGGCACCGATGGCTGGCACTGACTGAAGGGCACTGACTGATGAGCACTGATAGATGGTACTGACTAATGGGCACTGATAGGCAGCACTTTTGGGCACTGATAGAGGGCACTGATAGGCATTTATGGGCACTGATAGGTGGCACTGATAGTTGGCACTTATGGGCACTGATAGGCAGCACTTATGAGGCACTGATGGGCACTAAAATGCAGCATTGATTTGCAACTGCATAATAAATGACATGAATGATGAGAGGCAAGAAGGATTTTGCAATGCTATATGGCATATAGCTCTGCAAAATCCTTCCTTGCCTCTCATCATTCATGTCATTTAACATTTAGTATGCTGCAACGCCCATCTTGGTACACCTTGCACTCAGCTGCAGTAAGCCAGCAGCAGACATCTTGTTACACCCAGCCCGAACTATTTGGGCTGGGTGTAACAAGATGTCCGCTGCTGGCTTACTGCAGCCGAGTACAAAGGTGTACCAAGATGGGCGCCGTGATGTTTATCCTCCGACAGAGACACAGAGCCGTCACTTCCTGTTCCGAATGTGACGGCTCCGGGCACCGCTTTGAACACAATATGCGGCGGCACCCTTCATCCCTGCCCCGGCCAGCTTACCCCCCTGTTCCACTGCTGCCAGATCGATCTCCGCTCCACTCGCTCCGACTTCCGGTTACAGGTATCGGATTAGGCATCGGGAGCATTTGTGCGAGTACAAGTACTCGCACAAATGCTCGGTATCGGTCCCGATACCGATACTAGTATCGGTATCGGGACAACCCTAGTGGTATTTGATCACCTCTGTGGTTTTTGTTTTTTGCACTATAAACAAAAGAATTTTTTTTTTACTTTTTTGCCATAAACAATATCCCGAAAAAAATTATTTTTCTTCATCAGTTTAGGCCAATATGTATTATTTTTCTTTCTATTCTTTCTATTTTTGGTAAAAAAAAAATCCAATAAGCGTATATTGATTGTTTTGCGCAAAAGTTATAGTGTCTACAAATTAGGGAATAGATTTGACATTTTTATTATTTATTTTTATATTTTTGCTAGTAATGGCGGTGATCAGCAATTTTTAGTGGGACTGCAACATTGCGGCGGACAGATTGGACACTTTTGACACTTTTTTTTGGACCATTGACATTAAGGCCTGATTCACACCTATGCAATTTTAGTGCTTTTTGCATTTTGCGGATTTGCACTACAGTCCATTTAACATGGTTTCCTATGGAACACGTTCTGTAGTGCAAATCTTCAAAATGCAAAAAGCACTAAAAATGCATAGGTGGGAATCAGGCCTTATACAGCGATCAGTACTATAAAAAAAGCACTGATTACTGTATAATGCTCGATTCACATCTATGCATTTTGCTTTTGAGCGTTTTTGCAGTGCTTTTTGCGGTGCTTGCCGTGTTTTTGGACATGCGTTTTTACCGCGATTTTTGCCACGTTTTTTTTTTTTACATTGTGGTTGCTTAGCAACCAGCTATATACAGTGTAAAAAAATTTTTAAAAAAAACACGCAAATCACGGCAAAAACACAGTACTTGCATTTTGCAAGCGGGTCCATTGACTTATATTACATGCAAAACGCTGCATTTTGCATGAAAAAAAGTCCCTAACCCTTTCCAAAAACACAGAGGCACAAAAATGCATTGATGTGGACATGTTCCATAGGAACCCATGTTAAAAAATTTCCTGCATTTCTGCAAAATGCATCAAAAAACGCATTAGTGTGAATCAAGCCTAAATCTCACTGGCAGGGAAGGGGTTAACACTAGGGGCGATCAAGGGGTTAAATGTGTTCCCTGGGAGGTGTTTCTAACTGTGGGGGCAGTGTGCTGACTGGAGCAGGAGAGAGATCGCTTTTCCTAATCACTAGGAACAGACAATCTCTCTCTGCTCCCCTGACAGAATGGGGATCTGTTTGTTTACATTGACAGATCCCCGTTCTGCCTCTCTGTGGAGCGATCGCGGGTTGCCGGTGGACAGCCTACTATAGCTGTTTTTATTATTATTTTTTTTGTACATATTATTATTTTTTTTGTACTAGTAATGGCGGCGATCTGCGATTTTTATCATGACTGCGACATTGCGGCGGACATATCGGACACTTTTGACACATTTTTGGGACCATTCACATTTATACAGCGATCCGTGCTATAAAAATGCATTGATTACTGTATAAATGTGACATGCAGGGAAGGGGTTAACACTAGGGGGCGCTGCAGGGGTTAAAATGTACCCTATATGAGTGATTCTAACTGTGGGGGGAGGGGACTGACTGGGGGAGGGGACCGATCGGTGTCCCTATGTACAAGGGACACACCATCGGTCTCCTCTCCTCTGACAGGACGTGGGGGGGTGTGTTTACACACCCCCCCCCACGTCCTGCTCGATTACCGGGCAATCGCGGGTGCCTGGCGGTCATCGCGACCGCCGGGCACGCGCATCAGGTCCTCAGCTACGCGGCGGGCGCGCGCGCGCGCCTCCCGCGGCGCACGCGCGCCCCCTAGTGGCCAAAAAAAGAGGGCCGTCATATGACGGCGGCCCGCCACAGTAGCTGCACCGCTCCGCCGTCATTTGACGGTGGGCGGTCAGATAGTGGTTAAAGGGCCCACATACAGCTACGGCGATTTTCGGGAACGAGCTGACCTGCCGCAGTATGACGGTGCCTGGCTGGCAAGTGGTTAAATATGAAACCAAAATCAAGAACATGGAGACGTGACCTCAAATTAACTGAAGGAAGGTTAAAAAATAATCTTGGAAAGTATTATTTTACTGAATGGGTAGTGGATGATTGGAATAAACCACCAACAGAGGTAGTGAGACAGTCAACAGTAAATGGCTTTAAACATGCTTGGGATAAACATAGATCTATAGTTAGATAACAAAGTTAACGAGAAAAAAACAAAACAAAAACGTAAAATAAAATGGGCAGACTTGATAGAATATGCTGTCTTTTTTTCTGCCGTCACTTTTCTATGTAGTATTTATGGAGCCCTGGCCAATCCCAGGGAGCAGAGCCCTAAAGACTGGTGGAAGTCTGCATAGAATACTCTGAGAGCTTCTGGGTAAAATGTTTTTAAAATGTATAAATGAGATAGCACCCACAACTAATCAGCCAGTCATCTGGGCTGGTATCCTCAAATCGGGCATGCAAACCTCCCCCCAACACCTGATTGATACCAGCCCACATGCCCTTTTAGCATTGGGGGGGGGGGGGGGGTGCTTTGAGAGGGGTTCCTTTGCTAACCTATGTTTATCTAATGCAGCATATGATATCTTGTACAGGTTGTAAACACTGAATCCAATACTGCAGAGCAGCACTATGGTTTGTTATTTTGCTGTGTGCAGAATACAAGGATGTGGATTGGGAACAACTGAATTATTGAGGATCAGCAGAAAAGATTCTGAAATAATGTCATGATGAAAAGTTCTCATAAAAACCTTTCCATTTGAGGAACATTGGGAAATTTACAGATGTAAATGTAATGCATGTGCGTTATATAGTTCCAGTCCACCCAATTTCCTTGAATCTCTGTTTCCATGTGCTTTCACTATGCACAGTATGACTTGAATTGGTTTTATCCGATCAATACTTTTTTTTTTTTTAAAAACAATTTAAACCAGAAAAACAAATCAATGGCTAGAACAGTCTTCACTGTTGATCACTATAAAAATGTGTGTAATGTGTATATATATTTTTTGTCTGTGCATTTATAATGTGTGTACACTGTATATACAGAGCAGGTGCGTCTTTGCATGTGAGTGTGAACCAGAAGCATGTAGATATTGAAAGCAAACTGCAGCAGCACCAGTATATTTATTTAGCCTGGGTTCACATATGTGCAACGCGGGAACCAGCGCGATTACAGCGCTGGTTCCCGCATCGTATCTCTCCCGCAGGCAGTTCACACGACCCTCTGCGAACCGCTGCCGGTGTAAATGCATTGTTAATGACACCCCCCAGATCGGTTCACAGATCGCAGTGTGAACTGTGAACTCGCACATGAATCGGATGGCATGGGTGAGAATACCCATGTGATCCGTTTCTAGTACGGGAAAACAAAAATCCCTGCACTATTTTCGTGCAACTCCAGTGTGAGTTCAGTCATACAACTGTATGGCTGAACTTGCACTGCACAGACATCGCATGTGATTGGCACCTGCGGTGCGGGTACGAATCATGTGCAATGTCTGAGATTGCACATATGTGCACTTAGGGTTAAGGTTCAACAAGCTCACCTGGAACAAGTTATAAAACAAGGGGCAACATTCTTAGGCGAATTGCCCTGCATCAGGCCATACAAGGAATCTTAAAAAAGCTATTTTGTAGCTTGTTTAACATAAGTGACTAAATTATAAACAACCAGTCATACAGTACAGCTCATTGGAGTTCGTTTACTAAAAGCGGAGAGTGCAAAATCTGGTGCAGCTGTGCGCAGAAACCAATTAGCTTTCATTTTTTTTTCTGATGAAGCTTAATTGAACAAGGTGACGTTAGAAGCTGATCGGCTACCATGCACAGCTGCACCAGATTTTGCGCTCTCCAGTAAATCAACCCCACAATGATTACAAACAGCAGGATTCATCAGATCTTGAAGGAAATTCATTAAACAGTTAGAGCCCGTTCACACTACCGCGACTTGGGGGGCGACTTGTCAGAACGCAAGTCGCCCCAAGTCGCTTGACATTAGAAATTACATGCAAGTGAATGAGAGCCGTCTTAATGAGCGCTACTGAAGTCGCTCCGACTTCAGAAAAGGTTCCTGTACTACTTCAATCCGACTTCTAGGCGACTTGTACCCATTGATTTCAATGGAATTTGCCTCCAAGTCGGATCCCCTGTCTTAACTGAAGCAACTTTCCAGGAAGTATAAATAGTTTTCTAGGCAAACCCCTCCCTCCCACAGAGCTGATTATTATGTGATTGGCCACTGCCAAAGTCGCCTGGCCTGGGGACAACTTGAAGTTGTGTTGTAAATAACTCAAAGTCACGTCCAAGTCACGTTCAAGTTGCTTCCAAGTTGCCTTGCTAAGTCGCGCTGTAAGTCGTGTTGCCCCAGTGTGAACCGGCACTAAGGCTACTTGCACACTGAGGCGCTGGGCATGCTGGCGGTAAAGCGGCGCTATATTTAGCGCCGCTTTACCGTAGTTTTAGCAGCACTTTTCGGGCGCTAGCGGTGCGGTTTTACCCTCCGCGAGCAGCCGAAAAAGGGTTAATAACGCCCGCAAAGCGCCGCTTGTTTTCAATGGGAAGGGGCGCTTTAGGAGCGGTAAATACACCGCTCCTACAGCGCTCCAAAGAAGCGGCTTGCAGGACATTTTTCAGCGTCCTGCAAGCGCACTGGAGACACAGCAGCGGCTGTTTAAAGGCGATTTGCAGGCGCTATTTTTAGAACTTTAGCGCCTCAGTGTGAAAGGGGCCTAAGAAAGATCATTTGTAATCTGTGTTAAAAAGACACTTAGTAATAATAATAAACTTTTCTTTATATAGTACCGTTTGAAAGGTAACTTCTCAAGTATTTTACAAAGAAAACAAGAAATACACAGGATAAAACAAAGGGAAAAAAGGAACAATTAAAGCATTACTAAACCCTGCATTCACTATTTTTGGTCTCCCACAGTACACAGAACATGGAAATGCAATTATCTTAATAAATATAAACGGCTAAATATCTTTTCTCCTCAGCAGTATATAGCAGTCTTGTGACTTCTATCAGCGTCTGGTTAAAGCTTGTAGGAGGAGTTTTCATTCTACTCTGACTGTCCTATGAGACTGCAGGACCCTTGACCCTCTGTCTGGACAGTGCTTATTGGCCCTGTGCTGATCACATGCACCCTCCCAAGAAAAAAAAAAAAAAAAACTCTCTAGCAATACACACCAAACTTAGCATGTGCAGAGTGACACCAAAGGCTCTTTTCTATTAGGAGATGGATTGGGGACAGTGGAAGAAGGGGAGGATCAGAGAAGACAGGATCAAACAGCCATTTTACACAATGCAGAGGATTAACACCTTAGGTTTCACAGTGAGCATAACCAGCATGCTTTACTGCATTTACTGCATATACAGACTTAAGATTTTACTGTTGTGGGTTTAGTAACACTTTATCCATGCCTGCCAATGCAGCCTGTGTCCCCCATGTGCAGCCTGTGTCCCCCCCCCATGGTGCTGCCTGTGTCCCTCCATGGTGCTGCCTGTGTCCCCCCCCCCATGGTGCTGCCTGTGTCCCTCCATGGTGCTGCCTGTGTCCCCTCCCCATGGTGCTGCCTGTGTCCCTCCCCATGGTGCTGCCTGTGTCCCCTCCCCATGGTGCTGCCTGTGTCCCTCCATGGTGCTGCCTGTGTCCCTCCCCCCGATGGTGCTGCCTGTGTCCCTTCATGGTGCTGCCTGTGTCCCTCCATGTGCTGCCTGTGTCCCCCCCCCATGTGCTGCCTTGTCCCCCCCCCATGTGCCCCCCCCCCAGGTGCTGCCTGTGTCCCTCCATGGTGCTGCCTGTGTCCCCCCCCCCATGGTGCTATGGTGCTGCCTGTGTCCCCCCCCATGGTGCTGCCTGTGTCCCTTCATGGTGCTGCCTGTGTCCCTTCATGGTGCTGCCTGTGTCCCACCCCCATGGTGCTGCCTGTGTCCCACCCCCATGGTGCTGCCTGTGTCCCCCCCCATTGCTGCCTGTGTCCCCCCCCACCCTGTGTCCCCCCCCCCCATTGTGCTGCCTGTGTCCCCCCCATTGTGCTGCCTGTGTCCCCCCCCATGGTGCTGCCTGTGTCCCCCCCCCATGGTGCTGTCTGTGTCCCACCCCCATGGTGCTGCCTGTGTCCCACCCCAATGAATTCCAACGTTTTGGGGCACTGGGAGATCACAGCAGGGAACATCACAGCTTTCGTTTCATCATAAGCTGTGTGTTCCCCCGCCGCGCCGTCACATAAGCCCCTCCCCTTGTCCGGGGAACGTTGATACATGTCACCCGTCCTAGGATTGGACGGGTTATCTGTCTATCAAAGTCCCGGAAAAGGGGAGGAGCTTATGTGATACGCGTGGCGGGGGAAACACACAGCTTATGAATAAACGAAAGCTGTGATGTTCCCTGCTGTGATCTCCCAGTGGCGGCTCTCCTCTCTTCTCCTCGCCAGCCCTCAAAAAATCACTCGCAAAATGCGAGTGTAATTTTTGAGGGCTGTAGTAACACTTTAAGTGAAAGCTTATCTAAAGAAAGTTTTTAGATTTGATTTAAATGAGTCTAGGAGAAGATGACTCTCTGATGTTCTTTGGAAATAAATTCCAACGTTTAGGGGCATAGTGTCAGAAACAATGAAATCAGGCCGAGACAGAAGTACAGTTAAATCACACCTTATTTAATAATAAAAGTAAATAGAACAAATGTAGTTAAAACAGCCAGATTTCAAGAACCCGAACGGATAGTCGGACAAGCCAAATGTCAGGGAGCCTGAGATGAGCGTAGTAAAATGTCAAGCAGGATCTGGAGCTAGAAGGGATGTCAGCCAAGTAGGCAGGACTGACAAGCAGGATATCATCATCAACAGCTGGGTACCTGTGGAGAGATGGGAGCTGGCAATTAGCCGACAGCTGGGCGGCCAGCTCAGAGAAGGAAGGGCTGAGCCCAGCCCTGACACATAGCAAGAAAAGGCTCAGTCTTCCATCGAGTGTAGTTGAGTAGAGGAGACACACACAGAAGACCAGTATTTGAGGAGTGGAGGTTATGGGGGGCGGTGGTTAAGTTGATAAAAGTTCAGACACCTAGTGGGGTACCAAGACATTAAAGTGGAAGTAAACCCCCCTATCGTTTTCAGCCAAGGAGGCTGCCATCTTTGCCTCTGTTTAATCTTTAACTGCCACGGTGCTGCACATGTGATCCGTTATGACACCAGCACTTGGATGGTTTGACTGTTTGGTTGAGAGCACAGCCAATGTGCAGTTAGCATTCCCGGCATGCCTTTTTTTTTAAACTGTTAAATCGATGGGTTTACTTCCGCTTTAAGAGCCTTATAGGTGAGCAAGAGGATCTTAAAGTCTATGCAAAACCTGATTGGTAGTTGGTGTGAGGACTCCAGGATAGGGGTAATATGATCACTTGTACCAGACCTAGTCGGGATTCTGGCTGCAGAATTGTGTGCATATTATAGCCGATTTAATAGTGGATTTAGGTACACCAGCAAGTAGACAATTGCAGTAGCCAAGTTGGGATCACACAAATTTATTCATCAGCTTTTGAGCTACAGTGTATGATAGCATAGGACGCAGCTGAGCAATGTTTCTCAGGTTGAAAGAAGATGTTCTGATAACATTTTGTACGTGTGGATCAAAGCCTAAACTAGCATCAAATATCACACCTAGATTTTTAAATTTAGACTGAAGCTCAAGTACAGTGCAATCTAAAGATAAGCTTTAAGGACTGGCCTTACATAATTAATGGGGGGTGCCAATTAGCCTGACTTCAGCCTTGTCACAGTTTATTTAAAAAATAAAAGCTAAGTGGGGTCACAAGCCTGGTCCAGTAACCGCTAGGCAGGATCAGAGCCAGGAAGAGGTCACAATGTGCGGGCAGTGAGGTACAAAGTTGATGGGCAGAAGCCTGGTCAGAAGTCTGGAGCTACACAGCAAACATATGTAGATAAGGATAATCCAAAAGCAGTTCAGGGAGGATTTTTTCCGATGGATTTTGTCCGACACTGGTGTTGCATACCCGCGGTCGGACAAAGTTGTCGGAAAATCCGATCATTCTGAACGTGGTGACGTTCGTTGCGTACGACGGAACTACGTAGAGGCTAGTAGCCAATAGCTTTGGTCTCGTAATTTGATCTGAGCATGCGTGGCACTTTGTCCGTTGGAATTCTCTACACACGATAGAAAAAAGTCAGATCGGATTTTGTTGCAGGAAAATTTGAGAGCAGGATCTCAAATTTTTTCCGTCTGAAATTCCGACGGAAAAAGTCCGATGGAGCCCACACACGGGCGGATTTTCCGACAACATGGTCAGATCGGACATTTTCCGCTGGAATTTCCGGGGCATTACAGTATCACAATCAGTATCAAGATCAAGAACACAGGAGCAAGATTGAAGACCTTTCTGCAAGGATCCTGTGCAGATTTCAGGTTTAAAGAGCCTGCGTGGTGGCAGTAGACGTACACGTATGTCTATGTGTGCATGTGCCTGTATGTGTGTGCAACGATGCATGTGCAGTTACGTTTCTATGCCAACAAAGTTCCTGCCAATAATATTAAGGACAAATATGTTGATTAAAGAAAGTCAGAAAAAAGGTTGATTGCCTAACGAGCTAGCAATCAGAATTAAAGTTTAGTTTCCTAATTTTCCCTAATCTTTCCATATGCAGTTTGTAAGCTCTCTTTTTGTCTGCAACCGCTTCCAGTACACCAACACTATGGCTGTCCTGTGCCCACCATTTTACAGTGAGAGGGCTGGCACCTAATAAAGCCTCCATTATCGACCCTTATAAGCATGATAACCTAGGTCCAAAGACCCTTGCAGTGCATTATGGTTACATAGCAATTCTATTCAGCAAAATACTGTGTTTTTTAGTTTGTCAGGATCACCAACAGCAAACGGGCACAATCTGATTCAAACCCATCAACATGAAACCGGACCTCATCCTTATTTATGTTATCCTGGTATATTTTTATTAAACCTTTAATATAGAACAACATTTTTTTTTTTGGATGGAAGAAAATCATTTTTTCTTTTTTTTTTTGTGTGATAACATTTTTCAGATGTTTGTTTCTAAATTTCATTTAGAAACATACCATACTTGATAGCAGCAAAAATTAGTATCATATTAGAAATGAACAGTTCACATTTGGAATACATGGTTCTTATATAATGTGTTCCAATTTAGAATGAACACAAATAGATGCAGCACCTTGTTATATTGTCATTTAATTCCTATTTTGTCACATTGTGAGTTCCAGAATGTCATATGCTCTCCCAATTAGTGTATGATAAATCTTTTTACCATAGACAAAAAAAATTGCAATGTATAGAAAGTTGAAACATGTCCAAGGTTATAATTACATTTGCAAATCTTTTCACAAATGTGTGTCCTGGGACTTGGTACACAATTCCTCTTCCTTATTTTCTTTTCAGGTGATCTCCAAAGGGCTATAAGCAAAATAAGCAGCTGAAAAAATGCTTAGTTATTTCTGTTTCTCAGTAAGAGTCTCTTAAGGGTAATTACACTGGGCACTGAGGAAATTAAATTGCTCATTTTGACACAGAATGAGTATAATTGCAGCAGACTTGCATAATTGATCATTTTCACGTTAACCAGTTTACAGTCTGAGTGGTTCTTGATCTCTGTGACTCATCTAGAGTGTTTGACCAGAAAAGATAGCATTAAGAGAGGTTAATTTGTTTTGGTATTAGTTTTTTTTTTTTTTTTTTCATAGGAGTATTGTTCTATTTATTTTAGATTGTTTTATATACTTGGGCCAAAGTGCAGCTCCAGTACCACAGGCAGCACTTTTTCTCATTGGGTTGCTTAGGTGAAATGAATTTTTTTTTTTCAAATTGAACACCCAACATATTCACCAATCTTAGTGTCTCAAAAATCAATTATTTAAAAAAAAAAAAAAAAAAAAAAAAAAAGTACCAAAATACAGACAGCCCTAAAAGATAAAAAAATATATTTTATTCTGGTGTAATGGGGTGAATGGAATGGTGGAAACTACATATGAACAAGAGTCACTGCTAGACATGTGCACAACAAAAAAATGTGTTTATTTTCGTTTCGTTTTTTTTGTTTCCGTTGATTCGTAACGATTCGTACATTCGTAAGTCGTCGGTGTTCGTATTCGTAACGATTTGTATTTTCGTAAGAGTTATTTTTTTGTTTATTCGATATTCGGACGCATTCGTATTTATTCGTAACATTCGTAGATTCGTAATCGGAGCATAAATCATAATTTTATGTAATGTGTATGCTATTATTACATTTTAAGAGACACAGAAAATTACGAATCGAAAAAAAAAAGTTACGAATGTACGAATTTTTTCGTTCAATCCATTCGAAGCACGTTAAGCAACGCCATTGTAAGAGACACGGAAAATTACGAATCGAAAAAAAAAAAAAAAAGTTACGAATGTACGAATTTTTTCGTTCAATCCATTCGAAGCACGTTAAGCAGCACCATTGTAAGGGACACGGAAAAATTACCAATTCAAAAAAAAAAAAAAGTTATGAATGTACGAATTTTTTCGTTCATTTTCATTTTCGTTGTTCCTGTTTTCGTTTTTCTTCATTCGTACATTCGTTGTTTCTAATTTGTTTTTTCGGATTCGTTCGATTCGAACGATTCGTTAAAATTTTTAGCGAATCGTTCGTACGATAACGAATGAACGAAAAAAAAAAACTAAAAACAAAAAAAAAGAAACTAATTGCACATGTCAGTCACTGCTTGCTATACAACAAGTGAACAATGCTCCACTCCAGGCTATACTTTTCACTCATTCTCTCCTGGCTGCAGGAGCTGGCTGTTCATAGTTGTGAGCGGCCACACATATAGCTTTCATATAATTCAATAAAAAGCAAAGGAGAGCTGCTCACAATAAAAGCCAACTTCTAATTTATTGAAAATAATGCACAAACGGGCGCATTTCACTCCTCACAGGAGCTTAGTCATAGGGTATTTTGGTATCCCTTGTTCAGGAATTGTCCTATTTGTTCTATATCTACATATGAACATCAAATGCCTAGGCACATCAGCACCAATACATTACTCTGTCCTTTATATAGAGCAAAAGTCCAATCACTCCAGCTTCACCAAAGAAATTCAACAGGGGAGCCTCCACCTCCCAGTGTTAGTGCATGTAAAGATCAGAGCAGCCAAATCCCATCTACTGGTACTCTGCAGTCATTAGACGTAAGCTTGTAATAAACTTCAACACACCACTAGTGAAAAAGTGTCTCACTCCCCCTATGCCACCTCACTCACCGATATTTATTGCCTCTCATCTCTGATCGTCAAAAACGCTTAGTGATCCAATCCACAGCAAACAGCAGTTCAATTGTTCCCAGGGTTCGCAGAAAATGCAAGCATAGAGGACAAGCCCCATAGCGTAATTCCGTTTCACATACTTTATTAAAAACGCTTAAAATTACACTCACAATGTATGTTATAAACACGCTCATCAAAAATAAGCCAGGGACAGGCTGTTTGTATGAAAACCACGTCTTACCACTCTCCCCGGTTCAACGTTACCTCCAGCCATCACTCTGATGTCACTTCCTGACACCGTATAATCACGCCTTAACATTTTGTCCTCAAAACATCAAGGCATGACTGTACGGTGACAGGAGTTGAACTGGGAGAGCGGTGAGATGTGGTTTTCTTACAAACAGTGGCGTCTCCAGCTTTCATATTTAGGGGGGGCACATGGGGGGACAGGGACAAAATTAGGGGGGCAACTATAAAATGCAATTTTACTACAATCCCCAGGGTGGCAGAAGAGATATATGTCACCAGCATACCAAGTAAATATAAGGGTCCAAAGCAGTGGGAGAACTATCAGGTTTGCAAAGGTTGTCTTTTCTCCGGGCCTTGGTGTTCTGCCACTGTGGTGTTCCCCAGCTATTGACAGTGCTGGTCTGGCATCTGTCTCCTTGGCAGCGGCAGCAGTCTATTAGGCCCTAGTGCTGGTGACATTATGGGTGCATGCAGGGGAAGGCTGGCACTATTGGTTGTAGAGAGCCGAGCCCCCAGCTGGTCACCTAGCAGCAGTAATGCTGTATAACCTTCTCTGTTGACATGCTGATCGGGATGTGATCCAGGTGATGCTCCCAGTCAGATCTAATAAACACAGTATTTATTAGCATCAACAGTACAACCATATCCACCGTATGTTCAGCAGCCATGTGGGCTCTTTGCCTGTAAGGTGTGGGCTCTAAGCCTATAAGGTGTGGGCTCTACACCTGTAAGGTGTGGGCTCTACGCCTGTAAGGTGTGGGCTCTACGCCTGTAAGGTGTGGGCTCTACGCCTGTAAGGTGTGGGCTCTACGCCTGTAAGGTGTGGGCTCTACGCCTGTAAGGTGTGGGCTCTACGCCTGTAAGGTGTGGGCTCTACGCCTGTAAGGTGTGGGCTCCATGCCTGTAAGGTGTCGGCTCTATGCCTGTAAGGTGTGGGCTCTATGCCTGTAAGGTGTGGGCTTTGATCAATAAAACCACTATGATATTTAACACTAGGATTTGACTAGGAGCATCACCTGGATTGCATCACGATCAGCATGTCAGAGAAGGCTGCACTGCTGCTAAGCAACCTGCAGGGAGGTCAACTGTCTACAACCATTAGAGATGGGCTTGGGTGTGTTTGAAACCCCACATGCCCGATCCCACCAGGAAGCCGACACTGCACACAGCTAATCACAGGCAGTGAGACATTCCTGATCTGTGCAGCTAAGGACCAGGAAATGTCTCACTGCCTGTGATTAGCGCTGTGCAGTGTGGGCTTCCTGGCGGGGTCGGGCATGTTGGATTTTGAACATGCCCAGCCCATCTCTAACAACAAATTGTGCTGGCCCTCCTGTACATTAGCCCCATAAAGTAACCAGCATTGGGTTCCAATGTGCCGCCGCTGCCATGGAGACAGAGACTAGCGCTGTGAATAGCCGGGACAGGACAGCAACTCTGGTAGTTCCACCACTGGTCCACACTGGGAGGATTCCCCCATCCACCTATAATGTGTAGATGGGAGAATTGGATCATTTCTTTTTTTTTCTTAATGCAACCTACTAGTTAAATTAAAAAAGTGATCAATGTATGGGCTGCCTAAGTGCTAAGACCAGCCATAGGCAGTTTAAATCTCAGCTGGTTCATCGGGAACTGGCTGAGATTTGAACCATTAATGAGCAGGCTGAATGTACCAAGTTGATTGATCAAATTGGGAACAACCAGCCTGCCAGATACTCTTATGATTATCACTAGTGGTTGCTATAGTTTGTTGGGAGAATACAATTGCTGGGCAGGAAGGATATTCCCCTTGTCACCAATGTCTGTGTTGATGGGGGAATCATGCAAGTTTCTTTCCTGCACTCTGTGGATGCAGGAAAGAAATTTGCTTAGTCTATTACCTGTCTAACTGAAAGTGAAAGTAAGTTGTGAAGGTCTTGAAAGAACAGGAGAGGGGAGGGACAGATGGTGGAGAGAAGAGATGGAGATAATGCAGTTCAGTGATTACAGTGTACTGCAGTGCACACACTTACCCATGCGTCCAGGCTAGAAGAATACTCCCCCTCTCAATAGAGACTGTGTTACTCCAGCAGCGGCCTGAGTAAGATGTGGCACATCCGCTACGAATGCAAACAAAAAGACATTGCCTTTTTGTAAAAAAAAAAAAAAAAAAAAAAAAAATTTTTTTTGATTTTTTTTTGGGGGGGCACATGGTGGGGCACAGCATAATTTTGGGGGGGTCAGGGCCCCCTCTGGCCCCCCCCCTAGGGACGCCATTGCTTACAAACTGTCCCTGGCTTATTATTGATGAGCGTGTTTATAACATATACATTGTGAGTGTAATGTTTAAAGTTTTTAATAAAGTATGTGAAATGGAATTACGCTATGGGGATTGCTCGTGTTCTCTATGCTTGCATTTTCAGCAGACCCTGAGAACAGTTGAACTGCTGTTTGCTATGGTTTGGATCACTAAGCGTTTTTGCCGGTCAGATGAGAGGCAATAAATAGCAGTCAGTGAGGTGGCATAGGGGGAGTGAGACACTTTCTTTCACTAGTGGTGTGTTGAAGTGGCTTACAAGCTAACATCTAAGGACTGCCAAGTACCAGTGGATGGGATTTGGCTGCTCTGATCTTTACATGCACTACTAACCAGTGGTGGCCTGTAATGCAGGGTGCAGGGGCGCCACCCCCCCCATCCATGCATCCAGCCCCCTAATCTACATGCAAGGTGTTGGACGCAAGGGATTCCAATGTTATTTTTTTTAAGCAAGTGATTGGAGCCAGCATGAGCGCATGTTTTTAAAAGCTGAAACCGGCGTTTTGAAACGTTTATAAGATAACCCCATAAGACCCTCCCCAAGCTCACAAACCCGTATCTAGGGGTCACTTGGAGCTAGAAACCCAAAATGATGATGTGCAAACCCAGTAGAACTGCAACATATCCAATGCTGGGGTTCCTAGCATCAAGTTGCCCCGAGATACAGAGCCCCAAAGTTGGTTCGGAAAATGTCAAACAATTCTGCTGCAAAGTTCCATATTGTCCACTTTCCACGTCACCTGCCACATGTTGTGGATTGTCCACTTGCCACGTCACCTGCCACAAGTTGTGGATTGTCCACTTGCCACTTCACCTGCCACAAGTTGTGGATTGTCCACTTGCCACGTCACCTGCCACAAGTTGTGGATTGTCCATTTGCCACCCACAAGTTGTGGATTGTCAACTTGCATGTCACGTGCCACGTCACCTGCCACAAGTTGTGGATTGTCAATTTGCCACGTCACCTGCCACAAGTTGTGGATTGTCCATTTGCCACGTCACTTGCCACATCACCTGCCACGTCACTTGCCACGTCATTTGCCACAAGTTGTGGATTGTCCACTTGCCACGCCACTTGCCACATCACCTGCCACGTCACCTGCCACAAGTTGTGGATTGTCCACTTGCCACGTCACCTGCCACAAGTTGTGGATTGTCCACTTGCCACCCACAAGTTGTGGATTGTCCACTTGCCACGTCACTTGCCACATCACCTGCCACGTCACTTGCCACGTCACCTGCCACAAGTTGTGGATTGTCCACTTGCCACGTCACCTGCCACGTCACCAGCCACGTCACCTGCCACAAGTTGTGGATTGTCCACTTGCCACGTCACCTGCCACAAGTTCTTGATTGTCCACTTGCCACCCACAAGTTGTGGATTGTCCACTTGCCACGTCACTTGCCACATCACCTGCCACAAGTTGTGGATTTTCCATTTGCCATGTCACTTGCCACGTCATCTGCCACAAGTTGTGGATTGTCCACCTGCCACGTCACTTGCCACAAGTTGTGGATTGTCCATTTGCCACCCCACAAGTTGTGGATTGTCAACTTGCATGTCACTTGCCATGTCACCTGCCACAAGTTGTGGATTGTCCATTTGCCACATCACTTTCCACGTCACCTGCCACGTCACCTGCCACAAGTTGTGGATTGTCCACTTGCCACATCACCTGCCACAAGTTGTGGATTGTCCATTTGCCACCCACAAGTTGTGGATTGTCAACTTGCATGTCACGTGCCACGTCACCTGCCACAAGTTGTGGATTGTCAATTTGTAACGTCACCTGCCACAAGTTGTGGATTGTCCATTTGCCACGTCACTTGCCACATCACCTGCCACGTCACTTGCCACGTCATTTGCCACAAGTTGTGGATTGTCCACTTGCCACGCCACTTGCCACATCACCTGCCACGTCACCTGCCACAAGTTGTGGATTGTCCACTTACCACGTCACCTGCCACAAGTTGTGGATTGTCCACTTGCCACCCACAAGTTGTGGATTGTCCACTTGCCACGTCACTTGCCACATCACCTGCCACGTCACTTGCCACGTCATTTGCCACGTCACCTGCCACAAGTTGTGGATTGTCCACTTGCCACGTCACCTGCCACGTCACCTGCCACGTCACCTGCCACAAGTTGTGGATTGTCCACTTGCCACCCACAAGTTGTGGATTGTCCACTTGCCACGTCACTTGCCACATCACCTGCCACAAGTTGTGGATTTTCCATTTGCCATGTCACTTGCCACGTCATCTGCCACAAGTTGTGGATTGTCCACCTGCCACGTCACTTGCCACAAGTTGTGGATTGTCCATTTGCCACCCCACAAGTTGTGGATTGTCAACTTGCATGTCACTTGCCATGTCACCTGCCACAAGTTGTGGATTGTCCATTTGCCACATCACTTTCCACGTCACCTGCCACGTCACCTGCCACAAGTTGTGGATTGTCCACTTGCCACGTCACCTGCCACAAGTTGTGGATTGTCCACTTGCCACGTCACTCGCCAAGTCACCTGCCACAAGTTGTGGATTGTCCACCTGCCATGTCACCTGCCACATCACCTGCCACAAGTTGTGGATTGTCCACTTGCCCCGTCACCTGCCACATCACCTGCCACAAGTTGTGGATTGTCCACTTGCCCCGCCACCTGCCACAAGTTGTGGATTGTCCATTTGCCACGTCACTTGCCACGTCACCTGCCACAAGTTGTGGATTGTCCATTTGCCACGTCACCTGCCACAAGTTGTGAATTGTCCACTTGCCACGCCACTTGCCACGTCACTTGCCATGTCACCTGACACATCACCTGACACAAGTTGCGGATTGTCTACTTGTCACATCACTTGCCACGTCATCTGCCACAAGTTGTGGATTGTCATTTGCCACGTCACTTTCCATGTCACCTGCCACAAGTTGTGGATTGTCCACTTGACATGTCACCTGCCACAAGTTGTGGATTGTCCACTTGCCATGTCACCTGCCACAAGTTGTGGATTGTCCACTTGCCACGTCACCTGCCACAAAAAACGAGGTTACACTGTCATGAAGATCCTGCCAGAAATCTAAACCCGGGCCGTCCCGGCCCTCAGATTCCATTGCGCATGCGCATGCGCGCCCGGGCGCGGGCACGTGCACAACCGCGCACAGGGAGACGGGCGCGCGCCCTAGTTAGCACCAGCCGGCCTATTTAAGCCTGACTTGTGCAGACGGTCTTTGCTGTCTGCTCTACAGCGTTGTGGTGTTGTAAAAGTAACCTGATCCTGTTATACCTGTTCCTTTGACCCGGCTTGCCATAGACCATCCAGCTTTCTGCCTGTACCCGATCCCGGCTTCCTGTGACCATCCTCCTGCCTGATCCATTGTACCTCGCTCTTAGTTCTGAACTATTACCTGGCTTCTTTGATGAACTCTGGTTCCTTGCTAAGTCCCCATCCAGTCTGCAGTCTGACCCCTGTAACAAGCCTGATCACCTGTTGGCTTCCAGGCCATTCAGTGGTTCCGTTTCCTGTGTCCAGTTCCTGTCAGCTCTGCTATCCAAGCTTACCTGTGAAACTGTTTGCCAAGCCGTTGTCCAGTTCCTGTCAGCTCTGCTATCCAGTTTACCTGTGAACCTGCTTGCCAAGCCGTTGTCCAGTTCCTGTCAGCTCTGCTATCCAGTTTACCTGTGAACCTGCTTGCCAAGCCGTTGTCCAGTTCCTGTCAGCTCTGCTATCCAAGCTTACCTGTGAACCTGTTTGCCAAGCCGTTGTCCAGTTCCTGTCAGCTCTGCTATCCAGTTTACCTGTGAACCTGCTTGCCAAGCCGTTGTCCAGTTCCTGTCAGCTCTGCTATCCAGTTTACCTGTGAACCTGCTTGCCAAGCCGTTGTCCAGTTCCTGTCAGCTCTGCTATCCAGTTTACCTGTGAACCTGCTTGCCAAGCCGTTGTCCAGTTCCTGTCAGCTCTGCTATCCAGTTTACCTGTGAGCCTGCTTTCCAGAGATCCTGCCAGCTCTGCTATCCAGTTTACCTGTGAGCCTGCTTTCCAGAGATCCTGCCAGCTCTGCTATCCAGTTTACCTGTGAGCCTGCTTTCCAGAGATCCTGCCAGCTCTGCTATCCAGTTTACCTGTGAGCCTGATTTCCAGAGATCCTGCCAGCTCTGCTATCCAGTTTACCTGTGCGCCTGCTTTCCAGAGATCCTGCCAGCTCTGCTATCCAGTTTACCTGTGAGCCTGCTTTCCAGAGATCCTGCCAGCTCTGCTATCCAGTTTACCTGTGAGCCTGCTTTCCAGAGATCCTGCCAGCTCTGCTATCCAGTTTATCTGTGAGCCTGCTTTCCAAAGACCCCGCCAGCTCAGCTAACCTGTTACCTTCCCACCGGTCTGTTGATCCTGCCAGGCACCCGTGCTCCTCCTCACTCCTGGCTCTCCTGTTCCCACACCAGGGGACCAGGAGTGGGAGACGCAAGGGAGGCCTCTCCCTGCAATCTCGGGCTCGCACCACCAGGTACGTGACAGTAGCAGACAGCCATGTCTGAGCCCGAGCAGGGAGCCCCCGCCATGGAGGGGCTATGCCAACACCTGGCAGGTCTGACCGAGGCGGTGAAGAACCTCCAGCAGGGGTACACCCGGCTGGAGGAACGGGTACTGGCCCTGTCTGGACCATCCAGTACCCAAGGAACTCCTCACCCAGCAATACCCCCAACGGGGCCTGCACCTACCCAGACTATAGTGATGCTACCACCTGAGCCCAAGGTACCCACTCCAGAGAAATGTACGGGTGCCCGTGGTAGCTTCAGAACTTTCCGTAACTCCTGTGAACTCCATTTTGCCCTGCAACCTAGGACCTTTTCTCTAGAGACCACCAAGGTGGGTTTTGTGGTAGCCCTACTGACTGGGGATCCCCAAATCTGGGCCCACCGTCTTGTGGAACAAAAGGATGCAGCTTTGACCAGTCTCTCCACCTTTTTTGATGCCATGGCACAGCTTTATGAGGACCCCCAACTCTCAACCACTGCGGAGGCCGCCTTACGTTCTCTCCAACAGGGTCGAAGACCAGCAGAGGACTATGTGGCTGAGTTCAGGCGTTGGGGTGCCGACACCGACTGGAACGATGCTGCTCTCCGTCACCAATTCCGCATGGGCCTCTCAGACGCACTCAAAGACGAGCTTGCCAGAGTGGGGGTACCTCAGACCCTGAATTCCCTCATTGACCTAAGCATCCAAATTGACCGGCGCCTACGGGAGCGTAGGGCCGAACGAACCTTGGGGTCCCCAAGACCTACCTGGATGCTTCCCAGGGGTCCAAGTCACTTCCGCACTGCTCCCCCCGTTAAACCTGCTCATGCCTCTTCAGCATCAGAACCCATGCAACTTGGACTCCTGCGGCCTTCTCTCACTCCAGCAGAACGCCAGAGACGCCGCAGCAACAATCTGTGCCTGTATTGCGGAGAGCCTGGTCATTATGTCCGGAACTGCCCGGCTAAACTCCGTGAGTTCCCCACTATTCTCTCCAGTTATGTGGATCCTGTGACCGGAGTTTCATCTCATCTTGCCCTTTCTGTTTCTTTCCAGTTCTCAGGAAGGACCCTACAGACCACAGCTATCATTGACTCTGGTGCCTGTAGTTGCTTCATGGACTCTGCTTTTGCTGCCCGGCATCGAATTCCCCTCCGTCCAAGGGAGCAGGGCCTGTCCGTCCACCTGGCGGATGGGTCCACCATTAAATCTGGCCCAGTGACTCAGGAGACTGCCCCATTGCACACAGTGATCTCAGAGTCACATCAAGAACTGTTATGTTTGGACATAATTTCTTCTCCCTTGTTTCCAGTTATTCTAGGGATCCCCTGGCTGCAAGCACACAACCCGGTCATCAACTGGTCCACAGGAGAGGTGGCCTTTTCTTCTCCCTACTGCCAAGGGTCCTGCGGCTCACTGGTCCCCGCAGGACCCTCTGCTTTGCTCTGCCTCGAAAACGAGGCAGGTCTACGTCAGTCCATCCCTGAAGTCTACCATGCATACCTGGATGTGTTCAGCAAACGAAGGGCAGATGTGCTGCCACCCCATAGGCCCTATGACTGTCCCATTGAACTTCTTCCCGGGGCCAAGATTCCCTTCGGTAGGGTTTTTCCGTTAACAGAGGTGGAGCAGGGGAAACTAAAGGACTATATTGATGATAACCTGAAAAAAGGGTTTATCCGCCCGTCTACGTCTCCTGCAGGCGCAGGAATATTTTTCGTGGAGAAGGACCATTCTCTCAGACCCTGTGTGGACTACCGTGCCCTAAACGAGGTCACAGTCAAAAATCGCTACCCGCTCCCCCTGGTACCTGAACTGTTTCAGAGGCTTGGCACAGCCTCCATCTTTTCTAAACTGGACCTCAGAGGGGCATACAATTTAATCCGTATAAAGGATGGGGACGAATGGAAGACGGCATTTCGGTCTCGATTTGGGCACTTCGAGTACCTGGTGATGCCATTCGGTCTCTGTAACGCCCCCGCTACCTTCCAGTCTTTCATAAATGATGTGCTTCGGGACTTCCTTGATGTTTTTGCTGTTGTTTATCTTGATGACATACTAATTTTCTCTTCCTCCCTAGAGCTGCATCGTGGACATGTTAAAAGTGTTTTGGGCCGTCTCCGGCAACATGGCCTCTATGCCAAGGCAGAAAAATGCCTCTTTGAGGTAGAAAGCATACCCTTCCTAGGTTTGATCATCTCCAGTAGAGGCATCCGGATGGACCCCCAGAAAATCTCAGCCATCCTGGACTGGCCAGTTCCCGCAGACAAAAAGGGGATCCAGCGATTCATTGGCTTTGCCAATTTTTATCGCAAATTCATCAAGGGATTCTCGGCCATAGTGGCACCCATTACTCAACTCACCAAACAAGGTACCCGTTTTCATTGGTCCCCTGAGGCCCAAGGGGCCTTCGAGGCCCTCAAGGGGCTCTTTACCTCAGCCCCTATCCTGAAGCATCCAGATCCTTCTCTGCCCTTTGTCCTAGAAGTGGATGCCTCAGAGATAGCGGTAGGGGCCATCCTGTCCCAGAGACAGGGCATCAAGGCCCTGCTTCACCCCGTGGCATTCTTCTCACGGAAACTGTCCCCAGCCGAGAAGAACTACGACGTGGGGGATCGGGAATTACTGGCCATAAAGACTGCCCTCGAGGAATGGCGTTACCTACTAGAGGGGGCTACTCACCCGATCCTGATCTTCACAGATCACAAAAATCTAGAGTATTTGAAGACTGCCAAGAGGTTGAAACCTAGACAGGCCCGTTGGGCCTTATTTTTCTCTCGTTTTACCTTTCACGTGACTTATCGTCCGGGTTCCAAAAACGCGAAGCCGGACGCTCTGTCTCGTATGTATCACAAATCCCAGGATGGTTCCCCTCCAGACACTATCCTTGCCCCTGGAAACTTTCTCCTGCTACAGGAAGACCTGCTGTCCCAGCTCAGGCGGGCTTCCAGTGGCCTCATACCCACGCCCGGTCCTGGGTTGCAGGCCAAGGATGGGCTATTGTGGCATGGGGATAAGATTTTCATTCCCGAGGGTCTGCGGGTAACCGTCCTGGAATTGTGCCATGATCATAAGCTTGCCGGACACTTCGGTGTCACCAAAACCACTGAATTGGTACAACGTACCTTCTGGTGGCCTCAGCTAAGGGAAGACTGCAGGAAATTAGTGGAAACATGCACTGTGTGTATTCGGAGCAAAAGTTACAGAACCAAAGCCTGGGGTCTACTCAAACCATTGCCAGTCCCAGACCGTCCCTGGAAAATGCTGTCCATAGATTTCATTGTGGAACTGCCCCCAGCAGAGGACCACACTACGATCTTCGTGATAGTTGATCGTCTGTCAAAGATGGCACACTTTGTTCCCATGAAGGGCACCCCTTCTGCCTCAGAAACCGCACAAGTGTTTATCCGAGAAGTCATCAGACTCCATGGGGTACCGGCCAACATAGTGTCCGACCGAGGGGTACAATTCACCTCTCGGTTCTGGAAGTCACTCTGCAAGGCCCTCAACATTGAGCTATCGTTTTCTTCCGCTTATCACCCTCAAACCAATGGGCAGACCGAAAGAACCAATCAGACCCTGGAACAATATCTACGATGCTTTTCTTCCTTCTCCCAAGATGATTGGATCTCCCTATTACCAGTTGCCGAGTTTGCATACAACAATGCAATCCACTCGGCCACTCAACAGACGCCTTTCTTTGCCAACTATGGCTTCCATCC
This sequence comes from Lithobates sylvaticus, assembly GCA_028564925.1. Lineage (NCBI taxonomy): Eukaryota > Metazoa > Chordata > Amphibia > Anura > Ranidae > Lithobates > Lithobates sylvaticus. Next base: position 161,557,421 of record CM053030.1, read on the forward strand.
TTCGTTTCTGCCCAATTCTCTTCCTGAATGTACTGTGCCCGCAGTTCAGAAAAAGATTGACTTCTTTGCTTCCAATAACCGACTCCTACAGGACACCATGGCCCGGACCCAGGAGCATAACAAGACAGTCTTTGACCGAAAGAGGCGCGGGGAATTGGTACTGGCACCAGGTGACACAGTATGGCTCTCTACCTTGAATCTGAGGATGGCTTGTCCCTCGAAAAAACTAGGCCCTAAGTTCTTAGGTCCCTTTCCAGTCAAATGAAAGATCAATGAAGTAGCCTATGAGTTGGAACTTCCTGATTCCCTCAAGGTCCATCCAGTCTTTCATGTTTCTCTGTTAAAGCCCTCCACTCCCAACCCCTTTTCCAACAGAAGGACTGTACCCCCGGACCCAGTCTTGGTAGATGGCGAGGAGGAATATGAGGTAGAGGCCATACTAAATGTTAGAAAAAGGAGAAATCAGAATCAGTTCTTGATCAAATGGAAGGGATATGGTCCCGAAGAGAATTCCTGGGAGCCCGAGTGTAATATCCACGCTAAGAGTCTAGTTCAAGCCTTCAAAAGAGCAAATCCTGAGAGATTTGCCCAGAGGGGCACCCGGAGGTTGCCCCTAGGAGGGGGGCAATGTCATGAAGATCCTGCCAGAAATCTAAACCCGGGCCGTCCCGGCCCTCAGATTCCATTGCGCATGCGCATGCGCGCCCGGGCGCGGGCACGTGCACAACCGCGCACAGGGAGACGGGCGCGCGCCCTAGTTAGCACCAGCCGGCCTATTTAAGCCTGACTTGTGCAGACGGTCTTTGCTGTCTGCTCTACAGCGTTGTGGTGTTGTAAAAGTAACCTGATCCTGTTATACCTGTTCCTTTTGACCCGGCTTGCCATAGACCATCCAGCTTTCTGCCTGTACCCGATCCCGGCTTCCTGTGACCATCCTCCTGCCTGATCCATTGTACCTCGCTCTTAGTTCTGAACTATTACCTGGCTTCTTTGATGAACTCTGGTTCCTTGCTAAGTCCCCATCCAGTCTGCAGTCTGACCCCTGTAACGAGCCTGATCACCTGTTGGCTTCCAGGCCATTCAGTGGTTCCGTTTCCTGTGTCCAGTTCCTGTCAGCTCTGCTATCCAAGCTTACCTGTGAAACTGTTTGCCAAGCCGTTGTCCAGTTCCTGTCAGCTCTGCTATCCAGTTTACCTGTGAACCTGCTTGCCAAGCCGTTGTCCAGTTCCTGTCAGCTCTGCTATCCAGTTTACCTGTGAACCTGCTTGCCAAGCCGTTGTCCAGTTCCTGTCAGCTCTTCTATCCAAGCTTACCTGTGAACCTGTTTGCCAAGCCGTTGTCCAGTTCCTGTCAGCTCTGCTATCCAGTTTACCTGTGAACCTGCTTGCCAAGCCGTTGTCCAGTTCCTGTCAGCTCTGCTATCCAGTTTATCTGTGAACCTGCTTGCCAAGCCGTTGTCCAGTTCCTGTCAGCTCTGCTATCCAGTTTACCTGTGAACCTGCTTGCCAAGCCGTTGTCCAGTTCCTGTCAGCTCTGCTATCCAGTTTACCTGTGAACCTGCTTGCCAAGCCGTTGTCCAGTTCCTGTCAGCTCTGCTATCCAGTTTACCTGTGAGCCTGCTTTCCAGAGATCCTGCCAGCTCCGCTATCCAGTTTACCTGTGAGCCTGCTTTCCGGAGATCCTGCCAGCTCTGCTATCCAGTTTACCTGTGAGCCTGCTTTCCAGAGATCCTGCCAGCTCTGCTATCCAGTTTACCTGTGAGCCTGCTTTCCAGAGATCCTGCCAGCTCTGCTATGCAGTTTACCTGTGAGCCTGCTTTCCAGAGATCCTGCCAGCTCTGCTATCCAGTTTACCTGTGAGCCTGCTTTCCAGAGATCCTGCCAGCTCTGCTATCCAGTTTACCTGTGAGCCTGCTTTCCAGAGATCCTGCCAGCTCTGCTATCCAGTTTACCTGTGAGCCTGCTTTCCAGAGATCCTGCCAGCTCTGCTATCCAGTTTATCTGTGAGCCTGCTTTCCAAAGACCCCGCCAGCTCAGCTAACCTGTTACCTTCCCACCGGTCTGTTGATCCTGCCAGGCACCCGTGCTCCTCCTCACTCCTGGCTCTCCTGTTCCCACACCAGGGGACCAGGAGTGGGAGACGCAAGGGAGGCCTCTCCCTGCAATCTCGGGCTCGCACCACCAGGTACGTGACATACACACAACTGCCTAAGAACGCCAAAAAAAAACTGTGTACATGGACACATTGGATAACATTGAATGAGTTAAGGGGCAGTTGAAAAAAGTGTCCAACTGCCTCTGAACGCGCGTTTAACAGTGTCTCGTGTGCATGGGGCCTAAGTGTCACATGATCTGTCATTACATATACACACCTTTTTTTGAAAGGCCCCAGAGGCTGCAACACCTAAGCAAGAGGCACCACTAACCAAACACTGCCCTGAAGACCAAGGAACTCTCCAAACAAGTAAGGGACAATGTTGTTAAGTACAAGTTCAGGGTTAGGTTATAAAAAATATCCAAATCTTTGATGATCCCGCACACCAAAACTCTGGGACTGGGCAAGGAGGACATTAATCTGAGAGGCAGCACAGAGACCTAAGGTAACCCTGGAGGAGCAACAGAGTTCCACAGCAGAGACTGGAGTATCTGTACATAGGACGGCAATAAGCCGTACCCTCTATAGAGTTGGGCTTTATGGCAGAGTGGCCAGAAGAAAGCCATTACTTTTAGCAAAAAACAAAATTGCACGTTTTGAGTTTACGAAAAAGGCATGTGGGAGACTCCCAAAATGTATGGAGAAGGGTGCTCTGGTCAGACAAAAATTTTATTTTTAGGTCATCAAAGAAAACTCTGGCGCAAACCCAACACACCACATCACCCAAGGAACACCATCTCCATAGTGAAACATGGTGGTGGCAACATCATGCTGTGGGGATGTTTTTCAGCAGTCGGGACTGGTTAACTGGTCAGAGTTGAGGGAAAGATGGATGGTGCTAAATACAGGGATATTCTTGAGCAAAACATGGACCACTCCGTGTGTGATTTGAGGCTAGGATAGAGGTTCACCTTCCAGCAGGACAATGACCCCAAACACACTGCTAAAGCAACACTTGAGTGGTTTAAGGGGAAACATGTAAATGTGTTGGAATGGCCTAGTCAAAGCCCAGACCTCAATTCAATAGAAAATCTGTGGTCAGACTTAAAGATTGCTGTTCACAAGCGCAAACCATCCAACTTGAAGGAGCTGGAGCAGTTTTGCAAGGAGGAATGGGAAAAAATACCAGTGGTAAGATGTGGCAAGCTCATAGAGACTCATCCAAAGTGACTTGGAGCTGTGATAGCTGCAAAAGGTGGTTCTACAAAGTATTGACTTTAGGGGGGTGAATAGTTATGCACATTAACTTTTTCTGTTATTTTGTCCTATTTGTTGTTTGCTTTACAATAAAAAAAAAAAAAACATCTTCAAAGTTGTGGGCATGTTCTGTAAATTAAATGATGCAAATCCTCAAATAATCTATGTTAATTCCAGTTTGTGAGGCAACAAAAACACGAAAAATGCTGGGGGGGTGTGAATACTTTTGCAAGGCACTGTAGAACATAAGATACTTTAACCGCTTAAGGACCACCTCCTGTAGATTTGCGTCAGCAGAATGGCACGGCTGGGCAGAAGCACGTACCGGTACCTCCTCTAAGTGCCCAGCCATGGGTCGCGCTCGCGACCCAGTCCTGAGCTCCCTGACCGCGGCACCAGCGGACCAGATCGCCGCTGGTGTCCCGCGATCGGGTCACAGAGCTGAAGAACGGGGAGAGGTCTGTGTAAACAAACCTCTCCCCATGCTTCCTACACTGCCTGTCACTGATCGGCTGTTTCCTGTCATCGGGAAAGCCGATCAGTGACGTCAGACGTAAAGCCACGCCCCCTACTGTAAAAGAAACGCACACACACTGACGTAACCCCTCCCCGCCCCCTAGTGGTTAACTCCTTCACTACCAGTGTCATTTACATAGGAATCAGTGCATTTAAATAGCACTGATTTCTGTATAAATGACAATGGTCCCAAAAATGTGTCAAAATGTCCGATATGTCCGCCATAATGTCGCAGTCACAATAAAAATCGCTGATCGCCGCCATTACTAGTAAAAATAAAAAATATAAAAAATGCTATAAAACTATCCCTATTTTGTAAACGCTATAACTTTGCGCAAACCAATCAATAATTGCTAATTGCGATTTTTATTTTTACCAAAAATATGTAGAAGAATACGTGTCGGCCTAAACTGAGGAAAAAATAAGTTTTTTATATATTTTTTTGGGGAATATTTATTATGGCAATTTTCAAAATTGACGCTCTATTTTTGTTTATAGCGCAAAAAGTAAAAACTGCATAGGTGATCAAATACCACCAAAAGAAAGCTCTATTTGTGGGGAAAAAAAGGACACCAATTTTGTTGGGAGCCACGTCGCACGACCGCGCAATTGTCAGTTAAAGCGACGCAGTTCCGAATCGCAAAAAGGGGCCTGGTCCTTTGGCTGCAAATTGGTCCGGGGCTTAAGTGGTTAATACAATATGTATAAATTATTTAAAATATTGTAAAAATAAAATGATTTTTAGGGTGCATTGATGCATGTAACAAATACCTTATACGAAAGTCTATGACATAACCTATACCATCAGAAAAACTTATGCTGTGACAAAATAAATTATTGATGGAATAGTAAGAGGTAGTTTCTTCAATGTGTTTTCATGAGAGCATCTTCAGTAAGAAATACTACTTGACAAGAATGTGTCAGGCATACTTAACGTGGATGTCATAATGTAGAGAATACAATTTCCTTTCATTTGAGCCCAGTCTTGCCACACAGATTTACTCCAGCCCTGAGAAATCCTCTTTTATTGTTCAGTTAGAAAAATCTTGACAAAGTGCTGACAACTTTGTCAAAAACGCCCCCTTGCTGTGAGTGACAGGTGATTTACATATCTCATGCACTAGCCTGAGACAGGCACATCCTGTAATTATAAAAAGTGAGAAATCCCCCCTCCCCCACATAACAAATCCTGGTGATGGAAAGGAATGTTATCTGTGATCAGGTGACCTCAGACACACACACACTGCACTATAACAATCATCAGATCACTGCATGTTCTACTCTGCCCAGCTCTGACTACATACATCTCCCCTATATTCTTCTTGCTGTTCACTCGAGAATACATTTCTTTTCACTCTGGTCTGTGGATCTGTGGTCTGTGCCTGTCTCAGTCTAGTGCATGATATGTAAATCACCTGTCACTCACAGCAAGGGGGCATTTTTGACAAAGTTTTCAGCACTTTGTCAAGATTTTTCTAACTAAAAAATAAAAGAGGATTGCTCAGGGCTGGAGTAAATCTGTGTGGCAAGACTGGACTCAAATGAAAGGAAATCTTATTCTCAACATTATGACATGGGTTTGCATTCACTTTAAGAAGAATGCATGGTGTAAAAGATCACAAGGTTGAGACAGCCGCAGCCATTGCCCTGGCAGAGACATAAGTGGACAGCATTAGAGGAAGACAAGGACCAAGTACCTTGCCTGCGTCTCCTGTGGTCCACTTATGGTCCTGCCTGGGCAGTGGCTGCAGCTGATCATTCTGAAATGGGAATAGGTATACACACTATTAACTACAGGATGTTAGGAAGGAGTACTGAGACTATTTTGTGACAGCCAGTACAACTCAAACAGTTTTGCCTCAATTCACCATAATGTGATAATAATGCATATCAATGTTATAGGTAGTACAAATGCATTATAATGGTGGTACAGGACAGACCAAAGCTTGGAAAATGGGGTGTAATTATATGGTATAGTTAAAACAAGACACCATCAGCCTTCTTCAGATAGACTATGGAAATTGTTATAAAGCCCTATACACAAGGATAAAAATTCATATTTTTGCCATGTAACTGTTGTTTTGCAATCTCATTGGACTTAGCTGAAAATAACTGTCACATTACTGAAAAGGAGTATCCTTATTATGGTGTGTTAGCTTTGCAAATTGAGCGCATGGCTTCAATAGGCATCTAAGGCCTGATTCACACCTATGCATTTTTAGTGCTTTTTGCATTTTGCAGATTTGCACTACAGAACGTGTTCCATAGGAAACTATGTTAAATACACAGTAGTGCAAATGTGCAAAATGCAAAAAGCACTAAAAATGCATAGGTGTGAATCCGGCCTAAAACTTTGGGAACTGTCAGAATACAATAACACAGCAGTTTTCCCAACTGAGCCTGCCAGTTCCAGCTAGTTAATCTTGCTAGAAAACAATGAGACACACTTACCTTCATCATGATCCTGACTGCTGATTAGCTTTTAGGTAGGAATAATTGAATCCTCTCTTTTTTTTTCTGTTTAAGTATTTTATTAAAGATTATCAGAAAACATTGAATGTAATGAGTAAAGAGAACATTTTTACATCATAACATTAAGATAATCTTATTACAGGAAAGTATATCTCTAGACGCATATGACATATAATTGTTTAGTTAAGAATTAAATTGCAACAGATCAATGCAGTAAATTAATAGTTATCTATCTAAACAAGAATGAACACACACACACATATATATATATATATATATATATATATATATATATATATATATATATATATATATATGTACATATACATACACACATATATATATATATATATATATATATATATATATATATATATATATATATATATATATATATTATATATATATATATATATATATATATATATATATAGAATTGCTAGTATATTTAGTGTTCTTTAAAATAGTGGAACATTATGGTTAATCTACCGCTGATTTGGAGCCCAATATCAGCATAATATTATGGTATGTAAACCGACTATAGTGGAGTTTACCTGAATTGAAAAAAAAAAAAATGAAAATTAAGGAGGGAAAGCGGTTTACAACAAGGAGGGGAAAGAAAGCAAGTAGCAAGAGGGAGGGATAGGAGGTCCCGAAAGGTAAGTTACTCCAAGAGGGTAATGATATAGCGACACATTTAATCCTCATCTACTATGGTAAAAGTACTTGGTCTTCGAAGTCTGGTGGCAAGCAATGTTTAACCCATGGTTTCCATAGATTATTTAACTTTTTTTAGACTGTTTGTTTTTATCTAAAGCTTCCATATTTGCATGTAACTATGTTTTTGGTATTGGCAAAATTCAGAGTAGTTGTTTTCCAAGCTTTAGCTATAGTCGGTTTTAACAGCTGTTAAGAGCTGTATTAATAATTTAAATGTATTTTGTTGTAGAAATTCCGGTCTTGAGTTTAGGGCTAATGTCGGATCAGGTGTAATAGTGCTTTCGAACATTGCTGAGGCAAGCATGAAAATATATTTCCAAAATTCTTGTACCACTGGACATTTCCACCATATGTGTAAATGTGAACCCAGCTCTGAACAGCCACGAAAACAGGAAGCCAAATGATCAGGAACATATTTAGAGATTCTAGCTGGAACTAAGTGTCATCATGTGAGTACTTTGTATGCAGTCTCAACTGCTGTTACATTCAGTGAGGAAGATTTTGTTAAGGACCATATCTCAGACCATTCTACTGTATCAATAGTAGGACATAGATTATTTTCCCATTTGGCCACATAAGAGGGTGGGGATGCATCAGGTTTAGTAAGCAATTGAGAATAGTGTGATGACGTCCTTGCCCTACAATGTGGATCTTTCAGGCAAATTTTTTCGAAAATTTACAGTTTTGTCATAGCAATTTTTGTATTTAGAGAGGGAGTGTAGAAATTTTTCATTTTGTAAATATCAAAATAATTCAGATTGGGGAAGCCCATAGGATTTAGATAAATCTGGAAATGGTAATATTGATAAATCTAAAACCAAATTGTGTAAGCATGAGATACCAGCCTTTAACCAGGCTCGGAAGGTCATGGGGGACGTCCATGCTGGATTTTTGTGGAATTAAAGGAGTGGGTTATGTAAAGATTGTAGACCGTACATAGCTCTGTGTCTATTCCATAATGATAAAGAGAGTTTCGAGATCGGGTTCAGAAGGTTCTAACGAACCCTTGGACGTAACCATAAAATAGTCGATATTGGGAAAGGGTCACAGTCCACTGCTTTTATTGCAACCCAGAGGGGGGTTTCAGTAGTAGTATTTTACACCCTATGGGTGTAACATGTTATGAAAAGGACCCAGCCCTCCCCTCCCACTCTGACAACTAGTGGGGGATCTTCTCCCCCAGCTAGCTATCACAATTTTAAAAATTTGCAGCTGTGCAGTACTTCACCCACCCAGCCACTTTACTCATTCACAGCAGGGACGTGCAGTGAGGTCAGTGGCTGGTGAGGTACTGGCTAGTATCAGAGCTAGATACACACAGGTTACATATTCATAAGTTACGTATTCAATTCTCATTTATGTAGGCAATTTGCAGTTTTACTAGTTATACTCATTTAACAAAAAATATTTACAAACACTATCCCTTTTAAAATGAAATAAAGTAAACAGTAATGTAAACAATTAGTGCGCTCTTATCATCCTTAACCTCTTCGCGCCCGCGCTATAGCCGAAAGACGGCTGCAGCGCGGACGCTCCCTGCAGGGAGGACGTCCCTGGACGTCCTGTTGTTTACTTCCCTAATGCGCGCTCCTGAGAGCGCGCATCAGGGAAGTTCTGTGCTGGCCGTGTCCGTCGGACACGGCCGGTCACAGATCGCTGTAAACGGCCAATTACAGCGGCCGTTTACAGCGAGATCGGCGTGTCCAATGAGAGATGATCTCATATGGAAACATATGAGATCATCTGTCAGCGCCGCTCTCTCTCCTCACACAGACAGCGTGTGGGGAGAGAGAGAACAACGGCTGCAGCAGCCGTAAGTAAAAACAAAAACAAAAAAACTAAATGTGCGATCTGTGTCCCCATCCACCTGCCGCCATCCACCTGCCGCCATCCACCTGCCGCCATCCACCTGCCACCATCCACCTGCCACCATCCACCTGCCACCATCCACCTGTCCCCATCCACGTGCCGCCATCCACCTGCCACCATCCACCTGCCACCATCCACCTGTCCCCATCCACCTGCCGCCATCCACCTGCCACCATCCACCTGCCACCATCCACCTGTCCCCATCCACCTGTCCCCATCCACACCATCCACCTGTCCCCATCCACCTGTCCCCATCCACACCATCCACCTGTCCCCATCCACCTGTCACCATCCACCCCATCCACCTGTCCCCATCCACCTGTCACCATCCACCCGTCCCCATCCACCTGTCCCCATCCACCTGTCCCCATCCACCTGTCCCCATCCACCTGTCCCCATCCACCTGTCCCCATCCACCTGTCCCCATCCACCCCATCCACCCGTCCCCATCCAACTGTCCCCATCCACCCGTCCCCATCCACCCGTCCCCATCCACCCGTCCCCATCCACCTGTCCCCATCCACCTGCCACCATCCACCCCATCCACCCGTCACCATCCACCCGTCCCCATCCACCCGTCCCCATCCACCCGTCCCCATCCACCTGTCCCCATCCACCTGTCCCCATCCACCCCATCCACCCGTCCCCATCCAACTGTCCCCATCCAACTGTCCCCATCCACCCGTCCCCATCCACCCGTCCCCATCCACCCGTCCCCATCCACCTGTCCCCATCCACCTGCCACCATCCACCCCATCCACCCGTCACCATCCACCCGTCCCCATCCACCCCTCCCCAACCACCCGTCCCCAAACACCCCAACCACCAGTCACCATCCACCCCAACCACCTGTCCCCAACCACCCGTCCCCATCCACCCGTCACCATCCACCCCATCCACCTGTCCCCATCCACCTGTCCCCAGTGCCACGTGTCATCAGTGCCACATCAGTGCCATCTGTCATCAGTGCCATATCAGTGTCACGTGTCATCAGTGCCACATATTAGTGCCATCTGTCATCAGTGCCATCTGTCATTAGTGTCACGTGTCATCATTGCCACGTGTCGGTGCCATCTGTCATCAGTGCCGCATATTAGTGCCATCTCTCATCAGTGCCACGTATTAGTGCAACATGATAGTGCCACGTATTAGTGCCATCTGTCATCAGTGCCATCTGTCAGTGTCACATGTCATCAGTGCCCCGTATTAGTGCCGTCTGTCATCAGTGTCACGTGTCATCAGTGCCCCATACTAGTGTCATCTGTCACCAGTGCCACATCAGTGTCACATGTCATCAGTGCCACGTATCAGTGCCACCTGTCGTCAGTGTCACGTGTCATTGTCCTGGTGCTCCAGGGCCTTCAGAAGTGTAATAGGTAGTCAACAAGTTAGATGTGTAATTTATGCTCCTAGAACACGTGATGGCTCTCCCTGCATGTTGGGCCTCTCTAAGTGGCCAGGCTGTGGAAAAGTCCCACACATGTGGTATCGTAATACTCAGGAGGAGTAGCAGAATTTATTTTGGGGTGTCATTTGTGGTATACACATTCCATGTGAGAGAAATAACCTATTAGAATGACAATTTTGTGAAAAAAAATAAAAAATAATTAATTTTGCAAAGAATTGTGGGAAAAAAATGACAGCATCAAAAAGCTCACCATGCCTCTTACTAAATACCTTGGAATGTCTACTTTCAAAAAAGTGGTCATTTGGGGGGTATTTGTACTTTTCTGGCTTGTTCGGGTCACAAGAAATGAGATTGGTCACCAGTACATCAGATGTGATCAATTTTGTATGATTTGCACCACAGTTTGTAGAGTCTGTAACTTTCACAAAGACCAAATAATATCCACTAATTTGGGTTATTTTTACCAAAGATATGTGGCAGTATAAATTGTGGCCAAAATTTATGAAGAAAAATTAATAATTTGCAAAATTTTATCACAGAAACAAAGAAAATGCGTTTTTTTTTCAAAATTTTCGGTCTTTTTTCATTTATAGCGCAAAAAATAAAAAACCCAGAGGTGATCAAATACCACCAAAAGAAAGCTCTATTTGTGGGAAAAAAAAGGACAAAAAATTAATTTGGGTTCAGTATTGCATGGCTGAGTAATTGTCATTCAAAGTGTGAGAGCACTGAAAGCTGAAAATTGGTCTGGGCAGGAAGGGTGTTTAAGTGCCCAGTAAGCAAGTGGTTAATTAATGATCTAGTAAACCTTGAGCAATAAATGCAATGCACTTCCTAAGAATATACTAAAATTCCTTGTGCAAAATTGCAAATAAATAAATGGTGTGCAAAATAGGCAAATTAGTAATGTGCAAATAAGCATAAGTTGTGCAAACTAATGTGCAAAACAAATGTGTACTGTAAACAATAGTGTAAAGATGTGCGGCACTATTTGTACTGTGCTCTGCTAAGATCCTGCCAATTGGAGACCATCCTTTCCCAGTAGATGCTTTGTAAAGAGAAATGCGTTGGGTGGAGCCACGGACCAGACATACGGTACAGTCTGCATGAGCAGCTGAACATATAGAAATTAATATTGATACACCGCTTTTTTTTATCTTTTTTAAGAAAAAAACTTCTTTGTATGCTGCAGTGTTGCTGTGTTTTTTACATACCCCTTTGGTTTTGGCCATGTGTGGGCTTTTTAATAAAGAAACTTTGATGTGTTAAAACCTATTGCACTATATAAGTTTTTTTTGCCCTATATGGTGGACGGAGGAAGTTGTTGGCACACTCACAGCCAGTGAAGCAGGCCAGTAGTGTGGACGGAAAACAGCTGAGCACAAAGCAGGAGAGTGATCACCCTTGATTGGAGAGCAGATCGTCCTTCCTGTGGAAGAGAGTGGGATATCGCTCGGTGTGGAGGTTCATTCTGATATATGTTCATTTGATTCTTGGATCTGGTAAGCGGCCATTTGGTAATTTTTATATATCGCTTGCGGGATTACATGTGGAGGCTGTATTAGAAGAAATTAAAGCGGGAGTAAACCCATCGATTTAACAGTCTAAAAAAAAAAGGCATGCCTTGAATGCTAACTGCACATTGACTGTGCTCTCAACCAAACAGTCAAACCATCCAATGGCTGGTGTCATAACGGATCACATGTGCAGCACTGTGGCAGTTGGAGATTAAACAGAGGCAAAGATGGCAGCTTCCTTGGCTGAAAACGATAGGGGGGTTTACTTCCACTTTAAGCAAAAAAGAAAAACTGCTGACAGTTAAAGTTGGCTCATTTCCCACCACTTGGGAAGGAATTTCTTGAAGTTTTTTTCTTTGATCCTGCAGAGTATATGGACTTATAACCATAGCCACTACTGCATCATATAATTGTGTTTTCATACACTGTGGACATTTGTTTAATTTATTCACATAACACTGTTTGTTTATTTATTTATGGATTCAGTCATTGGGTGATTTAATATTTTTTTCCCCTTAGGGGATGAATGACACTATTTGTCACTTATATTATTTATTGATTTGTTGGTAACATTTGATGGTCTTTTTATTTATATCATTTAACCAAACCTCACCTAGGTTGCGCAAT